>CAKNXH010068373.1:0-28787 GCA_932178445.1 Andricus quercusramuli
CATAAGAAGCCGTTAAAACTGTCGAACCTTTGTAAGAGAAAAGAATTTCTATATAATTGAAGGGTAGAAATGCAAAACGAGTCAAGCGCCAAATTTTCGAAATCGGGTTTATTAGCTCAAAAAAACAGATAAATTCTATTACACATGCCTGCCAAAGGATTTTTTTGGGGGCTCATTTTTCAAGATTTGTGTTCTTGTATTCACAGTCCGAGAAGCTTTTCTAACCACAAAGTAAAAAATAAAATTTCATTTTTCTCGACACTGGCTAATTATTTTTAATTACTATTGGGTCCCTTCCGTTCAGCACTGAATAGCCTCATTCCTCATTTTTTGAAAATATGCTAAATTATTACTGCTATCGTCATTATTTTGAAGTTGAAATGTCAGTTTTACACCATTTCGAAGTCATAATTGGATTTTCAAATTTCGCGAAACTGCATGATTTTTTTTAAACAAACTTTTTGGAAATCAATTCGTCCATTCAATAGCTAGAATTCAAATTTTTAGTTTTTTCTTAAACTGCAAATTGACTCCACAATTAATGTTGAAAGATGATAAAAGTCGATACGGACCCAAAATCTAACCTTGAAACGTGACCTGTTTCATTCAATTTCTCGAAACCGGATAGCTTTTTGTGAGCAAACTTACTTTAGTTCGATAGAGCATGAAAGTATCTCGAAAGTACTTTCTTATTTTTTTCTTAAATGGTCCCGCTGAATTTACAACATGTTTTTAGTCTCTCCTGAAAAAAGTGAAAAATGGCGATTGACTCCTTTTGCATTTCTACCCTTCAATTACTATATTCAGGGATTAACAAAAATTTAAAGACATACCTACAATTTATAATTTATCAATAAATTATGCATGTTACAAATTTCTAATTTCGGACGTTTAAATGTCAAGTTATTTAAATTTCTGTGTTCGAAAATGAGAAATTTCTTATTTTAGAAAGTTTGTATGTATATCAATTTGGAAAAACTGTTAATTGAAATTGTTGAATTGGAAATGTTTTGCACCTTTAAATGTGTAAATTGATTTACTTCGGAGCGATTTACATTTAAAATCGTTTCTGTTTGAAAATTTTCAATTTAAAAAATTACGAATTTACACAATCTTATTTGCTTCAAATTACAAACTTAACAATTGTTTAATATTTAACTGTCAAAAGTTTCGAATTAGTCAAATTTGTTTATCAATATTTACAATGAATGAATTTTGAATTATTTTAATAGGTTTTGAAATTTTAAACTCTTCAATTCGAATTAGGTTAATTTTGAAAAACGATAATTACTGTTACAGTTCAAATTTTGAAAATTGGAACGTGCTATTGAACCTTTTACAAATTGGTCACTTAAATGCTCACAAATTAAAATAGTTTAAATTTGTAAAGCTTAATGCACAGATTTTTATTCTGAATTGTATCAAATTTTTAATTTTTCAAGTACGTTGGTGTAAGAAATGTACGGGATTTCATTTTTGCCTTTCATTTTTTCTATTTTCTTTATTTGAGATTTTATTTTAAAATATTTTTTTATCTTTTATACACGGAACATAATGAAAATTTTCTTTGTTTTTTAAATCATCGTATTTTCACCAAGTTATCTACCAAAAAGTACTGATTGGTTTCGGAATGTTCAAACTGTTCGGAGAGATTAAACATATGCTTCATGATAAGAAAAGGAAGATTTGGCAACAGACATTGAAAGTAAAGGAAAGAACGCATTGATAAATGTAAGGGTTTGATCAGTTGTTTCTGGGAAAATTATTATTTCCATAACTTTTACAGTAATTTAAAAAGATATCCATTTCTTGTTGTTTCAGGAGGCTAGAACAGTCTTCCCAAATGCAGCAAATTAAATTTTTTTCCAGCTAGTGTTAAACAATGTTTTTAGTATCCTGGAAATCTAATTCATAGAAATACTCTCAAAAAGCATGAAGTTGAAGGAATGAAAAGTAGTTCAATAACAGGATTTAAAAATGCTCAATTTTGCTTGTTTTTTATTTTTTCAACTCTTTAACTTTATTTTTTTTTTTTAATTCAGAAGTTTCAAGGCATTTGAAATAATTTTAAAAGCCAGCTGAAAAAGACTGCTCTTATATTTTTCATTGTATAGAGATACAAATTCGTAGAGAATTCCAATTAGAAGAAAGTCCTCAAATGTGTCAGAAAATTTTCGTGTAATTTTTAAGGTATTGTTTAAAATTTTTTGTTAAAAACAGGCTTCTGTTAAACAGGAAGTATTTTTCGGGAAGCAGTATTGTATACAAACGTCGTTTAAGACGTGAGTTAATTAAATTTGCCAACAAACGACGGAGAATAAGAGTTTAACTCTTGGATTTGATTATACATTATACGTATATACTTATTTTTTGTACATTATTGACCTTATTGTTTAAAAAAATACAATAACTAGTTACGAAAATCATTTAATATCAGAAAGCAATTTTTAAAACAAATTTAAATGCTCTTATAATTACAATATTATTATTATTATAATTATGAAATTTCCCATTTGATATCAATCGATTTTAAAGACGTCAGTTTGAAATTTTGCGAATTTTCATGATTTTAAAATGCATTGAATATCTGAATTCGGTAATTATTCAAGTTTTAGGTTTTGAATTCTGTGAATATCAACTTTTAGAGTAAATCTCAGTGCCCAGAATTTTTCGTTGTATGGCATCCGAAATTTCGAACGTTCAGATGAAAATAATATTTTTTTGCAATTCAAATTGGCCTTGAAATATTTGATGAATAATTTGATTTGAGTGTCCACCCTCTAATGTTTTCTATTTTTTCCTAAGCTCGCTGGAATAAAAAATAACGATTGAAACATAAAAATGGATACTAAATGGTTGGCTTGCTTGCGTGATTTTTACTCTACAGCTTGATGTTAATTTCCAGCAATCGCTGGTCCTTGGCAATACTTCGCATTACCCAGTGAATCCAAGTTTGATGATCGGTGATTATGTGACACCCTGCAATGGAATGCCACAGCAGGCGTATCGACAATGATCTCTGGCAAAATCATATTCCCCAGATTATTTTCGCAAAGTAAAGCAAATATCGGGCGAAAGTCGTCCGTATAGCAGCGAAAAAAGCTACGATTACGGCAACAATCGAAAAAGCCACAGATTAATGTTTAGTTCACCGACCAGCAAACTTCGTCTCTCATCAGCTACGCGAATTTTAGATGCCTTTGACTTGCACCATGTTGATCCGATTCCGGCTCTTAACGACAACTTTCACTCAAAAAAAGAATCGGTCGATTCGCTGATCAAACCTGGATGGAAATCTAGTAAAAATGACTCAATTTGGGACGCGCGGTCGAAACTGCGAGCAATTATCTCGTAGCCATTGACACATTTCGCCCTCCCAAGTTTCGCTTTAACGTCTCTGCAAGAATTTGATCTTCCAGAATAACGAGCACGCTTGCCAAATATAACCCGGATTGATATTTTTTAACGACAATACTATTTACCGCCTGTAGGACTTGCATGCTCTAGGATTTTTCTGTGTCCCGATGAGACAAGAATTTTAACCAAGAGGTGATATTTTCTTGTCTTATCTGCGTTTTCTTTCTGTGTGTTTTAAAATGAAAATTTGAAATGCCAGACAAGATCCAGTCGTGTGAGGATTTAGATTTAATTCGCGCTCGATCTCGATGCTATTTATAATGCGATCTCTAAAATAGGATACAATTTCTCCGAAGTTTTAGTAAGTGCAAACAGCAATAATTCATTAGGCGTATAGTACTGAGCACTGTGGCTTTGCCTGTCTTTGGGGAACTTTAAGCACTTTAAACAAGATTGCTAATAGCCGAATTTTCCTAATCTTGTGAATAAATTGAAAATTTTACATTCCTTTCAATCTTTTATCTCGGCCAAGTACTCTAATTTTACAACGTAATGTTAAAAAGTAGTATTACACTTTTGCCCTAGTTTCAAAATCAAACGAGTTCCAGATCAATGTCGAAGTTCAGCCGATCCAGTTACTATTTTACGTGAACTAGAGTAGTGAGCAAATACTCATAAAATGAGTGCCCGAAAAATTGTACATAGTACGAAATTTTGTGAAATGAGCCGATCGGACCTTCCAAGCTGCATCCTAGTTTTAAGAATTGCACCTATATTTTTTTATTTCCGTTTACTTTGCAAAAATGATTCATGAAATTTAGTGGATTTCGAGAAGATTTCTCAGTAGGAGGAAAGAATTGTAAATATCACTTGGAATAGCGATTGTACGGGTCGCATTTGTAGATTAAGAATCGTTTCGAGTACGTTTCATTGCCATAATATGCTTCGAAATTTCTAGGGATTTTCCGTAGGGATCTCCATAACATATCTTTCTCGCAGTACCCATATTTATATATTTATACTGTTCTAGACGAACCGCTTTGGTGACAGGCATTCCACAAGTGCTGACAACGCTGTATAGCCCGATGATGTACATAATGGTTGCTTCCATTTTTTCGGTTAACGATGCGTGAGTGTGATTTTTTTATACGCCCTATGACTGAAATTTTACACTTTATACCTCAGGTAGCAAACCCGCACAGTGTCGTTCCTTTAATATTTTTCTGGGTGGTCACTAGACCAGAAAAAAAGGAAATATATTCGTAATTTCAATTCGGTGACATCAGAAGGAACAAATACGATAATTGTGAAATTCCGTACACTTTAGTTTTAAGCATTTAAGTTTAAAGATCCTGATTTTACAACTCACCACTTTTAACCGTACGAAACTGCGATTTTTACGATCATTACGTTTTTCATTTGAAATGATTCCATTTCGAATTTCCGATTTTTCTCAAAGAGTGAGATTTGAGTGGCCACCCGGATTATTTCGTCGTAAAATTTCTCGAAATCTTGATTTGATTTTTGCAATAGGATGACACGATGGGCTTTCCGAAATCGTGACTTGCCGAAAGAAACACCTCAGTATTCGTTCTCTCGTTTTTAAAGTTACCCAATTCGATTGATTCCTTAGTTCTTAGGAATTTAAGAAAAAAGTACACCGTAACAATGTTGCGTTGCAGAATTGCAAAATTGTAAATTGCAAATGTTGCGTAACAAATTGTTATACCATTACTCTAGCGATATAAGTTTCTGTTACGAAGAGAGGTTTTAAACTTGCAGTACCTCTTGCAAATCTTAAGTCGAATGGAAAGATTTCCAAGTTGTTTTGTTGTACATATTTTTTTTTTTTTAAGTAGAAGTATTATAATTTGCTACTCCGTTTACTTGAAGACTCGGAAGTCGAATGATGGTACTGAAAAAACAAAATCGGTTTGCTTAATTCAATGCTTGACAAATCGAACTGGCAAATTTGTTGTCTCAATCTTTATTTATAACCCGTGTTCATTATTTTTCCGCTTGCAAGTCTATCACCTCTGTTCTTAAAAGCGTATGTGTGTATAAACTATTTTCCTGGTCTGTTTTCGTAGAACGTGTGCGCCTTGAATTGTGATTGACCTATTTATAATCATCGTAATGAAATATTTTGAGAGTTCCCTGCCGACCCGGAATACTCTTGAGAATATTGAGCCTTCGACAAATACGAGAAATATTTGGAATCTGATGATTTTTAGGGCAGTCCATGACTGATGCTCATACTGGCTTCAGGGTGAGATCATACGCACGGCTTGGCCCTTGTGGACTCACCACCAGCGTACCCCTCTAGTTATGTATTTACTCGGGAAAACCTGTCCTTTTGTACAATTTTAACATTTTTTCGTGAAAAAGCTTCATGGCTAGGTTTTCCTGAGGAAGGGAAAGACTAGAAGCTTAACAGTCCTGAAACTGGTACGAGGACGAGTCGTGGATCGTCCGATTTTCAATTACGAAATTGTAGAAGCGCACAGTACAAATGTAAGGGAAAATATTGAAGAGCGATATTCTTGGGAGGATTTATTTTTGGAGAATTCCCTGTTAAATCCATATACCTGGTGAATTAGATAAATTGCTTGGCCTGTTCACTATAGACTCGATGACTGATAAGCACAACCATTATTAATTTTCGAATTTAGTTTAGAACAGAGGAGCAGTGATGCACGACTTAAAATGTAAAAGATAGCGTTCGTAAATCTTGAGAAGTAAGGTCTCTTTTGAGTTTTATATCGCGATCAGGAATAACAAAATGTCCAACCTCAAGCGTTAAATTTCGCAAACTCTAGTCTTAATGTCTGTACATCACAACGAGCTACGTGTATTAATTAAGTTGACCGTGAAAGCAGAAGGTCCTTTTTAAATAATGATATTCAAAGTTACATTCAATGCAGTCTTCGCGATTATTGCGCCGGCGATGTACTTTGAGGCAGATTGTCAACCCCTGTTAAAAGACGCGACGTTGAATCCTTTTTCCAGACCTGCGCCTTGACCTAGGTCCTTTTTTTCCTCGTCCTTCCCCGAGGTCTTAATCTAGTTCTGCGTCCGCGTGTTCTTTTTATACTGAATATACTCGGAACCCTATTACGTTCCGCGGATCCACTTTACTATGCATAAGGTGTCTACGGTAATGACAACTAACGAAACAATAAATTAAGTTGAAATTTTAATCTGTTGTATTTTTATTTATTTGCTTTCAGTTTGGTGTGTGAATATAAGATTAGCGTTTAAGGCGACTTGAAGTGAAAATGCCAATAGTTTCAATCATTTCTCTAATAGTAAAGGAAAAGATGCATAATGTTCTAAAAATTTTAGTACATTTACAAAAAATTTTCAAGACTGATTTGCTGCATAGCGCGCGTTTATTTAAAATGTTAAAAATATGCAAATTAATTGTTTTGAAAAAATAATAATTAGAAAATGCATAAAAATACATTTTTTATTGCAAAATATACTTTCGCAGTCATAAATATAATAATTATTCGACTTCACTGCTGAAAACACATTATTCCTTCGGAAATCGAAGAAATACGAATTTTTTATCATAATTCGTTAATTTTATATCTTTTTTATAGAAAATAAGTGTCAAGAAGTAAGATAACTTCTTTTAAAACTTTTCTACCCTTTCAGTTTTGGATTCTCAGTAAAAAAGAACTGATCTCTTTGTGTTTTCAGCAGTGAAATCAAATTATTATTATATCTATGACTGCGAAAGTTTATTTTGCAATGAAAAATGTATTTTTATGCATTTTCTAATTATTATTTGATTAAAACAATTGATTTGGATGTTTTAAACATTTTAAATAAGCGCGCGCTATGCAGTCAATCTCAAATTTGGCGCGACGCATGCGCAGTGCGTTTGGGGAGCACTGATTGAAACAACTCTGAGGCCTTAAAACGTCACATCCTGTAAAATGCTGAGCCAATAAGAACAATGGGTTGTAGTGGCTCCATTGACTAAGGAAGGCCAGTTCGCGAGTTTGCGAAAAAAATTATGTGCATCCACACCTCGACTTTTGGCACATTCGCATTGCTATGCTTAACAAATCCTGATTTTAGTGAAATTCTAAGCATTTTAAATACCTTTTTTGCCCCTTTATACTTTTTAACACGTTTTAAACAATAAACGTGAAAATAGGTTATGTTTACTTCAATCAATGACGGCCATATTGATTACCCCATCAACTACGCTAATCAGATGTTTACTTCCGACGTTCGTCCAATCATAATACCTCATCTTACCGGCAAAAAATTTAAAAAGTATACTTTTTAAAAATTGCAATGGATATTAAAACTTTTTTTTTAACTTTTCTCCTCCGGGAAAAAGATATATTTGAAAATTTGCAATGTCTATGTGTACTGAAAAAACTGAAGCGCTACTTTTGAATATCGAGGTGAGTTAATTGACATAATTTTCTTTTCTTTGCAGCAGCTTTACTTTCTCCTTTGCAGCATTTTTTTAAATCCCTTAAATAAATTGGAAATATTACAAATATTACCAAAATGATGTAAGTTTGTAGAAAAAACATAAAAGTAAATTGTCTCAAAAATTAACCTTTGATTCTTTTTACATTCATAGTAATATAACGAAGAGATCATGTGAGTTTTGTCCTCGATAAACTATCCCTTCATGTAGAAAAACTTATTTTTTATAACATAAAATATATATTTGGAAATATCAATTCTGTTTTTAAACATTCATAGTTGTATGTCTCAAGTAAGCTAATATGGTACAGGATTACAATTTTGCAGAATAATAAAAATTGCAAATGTTTAAAAATACCGAAAATTTAATTAGCGAACGAGAAAATTTAAATCTATTGAAAATAACTAATAAAATATAATATTTAATAGCACAAAAATCACTCCTAACATTCTTTACCTGCGATATTAATTCTAAAAAATAATAACTTTTTACGATTAACAGTAACAAAATTGTTTGAACAAATGAAAATTATTTAAACAGTTAAAAAATATGTTAAGAAAGAATTATTATTCTTCAAATTTATCAACTGTATCATTTATTCCAAAAAAAAATTAAAAACTAGTTGAAAAAATACTTGGAAACTTGTAACTTTTCGAATAAAAATAGAGAAAATTAGAAAAATACAGTCTTTAGCATGAATTTGATATAAAACTGCTATTTTGCATTTTTTTCGACATTTTCCGCGCATAATACAAGGGAGTTACAGATGTCAAAACTAAAGTTTATTGGGTAGAAATTATATCTTGAACATTCCTTAAGAGATGACTAAACTTTAATTCATAAATGTTAATAACAAGTACTTCAATTTTCTCGATAAACCCGCTTTTCCCATTGAAACCCCATGTTAATCGATTTGAAAAAATAGGGAATCTTTTTTTTGTGGAAAACGAATAAAATTTCGTCGAACGCAAAAAATTGAAAGTCGAATTTTCGGACCACCCTATTTTACAGTTTCAGGGTGTCTAGCGACCGGGAAATACGGGAATTTGCCGGGAATTTTGTAAAACCTTGAAAAATACGGGAATTCTTTGAACGATCCGGGAATTCTGTTGCCATAAATTCCAAATCTTTATTTTCTGTGTAAAATTATTCTTATATAATAAAAAGTTTGAAAAACGTAATTTGTCTTTTTGAAAAGGAGGCGCAAATCACAGCTAATGAACATCGTTTTCTTGGGCATGCGCAGAAACTCAACTTTTCAACTTCGAAAATCGAGTCGAGACCACGGGAAGTTTAAGTTACTTCACGTATATGGCGCTTGTGTCGTATGTGTCGAAAATTGCATGGTTAACAGGCTTGGGAAAGGCTGCACATGAAATATTAGCGCCGCGTTCGGAAAGATTGGAACTATTAACTTCCAAAAGAAACTTGCTTGTTTTTGGCGTAGGTAATGTACAGGAGTTTCGTCTTCTGTATCAATTCTCAATACCATGTGTCGAGTTCGACCCATGAATATCGTAAAAGCGCAACAGTGGATGCCCAGCCAAACGTTAGTCTTATCTGATTTTAAATTTTATTTTTGAATTAATAAATACCTCATTTTTGTAATACAAGTGACTGTTTATTTCAAACTATGCTCTTTCCGGGCGCTAAGCTATTGTCAGAGTTCCAATCCTCAAATAGCTAAACACATCACAAGAACAAACCGGGAAAAACGTTATTTCTGATCCGGGAAATCCGGGAATTTGCCGGGAAATTGTAAACGGAATTTCGCTAGACACCCTGAGTTTAAAATAAAGTAACACCTGCATTTTATTGAAAATGTATTGCGTTCATTTAAGGCCGTGACCGAAATTTCGGTACGTATAGCCGGATTTTTTCGGTACGCGTATACTTCCTTTATTTAAAGTATGAGTCAAGAAATGAGTTATTTCAGCTCAATATAAAAAATTATATTATAGGAAAAAAGGTCCATATATATTTGAGGACTAAATAATTCCATCAAGTTTTTCAGAGTAATGTGAACTATAATAATAAATTTAAAGATGAGAACCTTTTCACATAACAATTCTTCAAGCCTTTGAAAATATGGATTAATCCGTCCGTCTTGTTATTCTTAAGATGGACACAGCGCTCTGAAAAATAAGTACAAAAAAATTATATTTTCGTTCAGAGTAATATCATTTTCGTTACAAAAAAATGGTGAAACTTACTCGCAAAGTTCCTTTGCTCCAGATAGCGTTTTATTGAAATGTAAGTCAGTTTCAAAGTCTGCGTGTGGAACTAGGAAAAAAAGACAGTTTTTGCAATTTACCTAAATTGTTTCTGATAATTTTCTAATCATCTGATGTTGCATTATTTACAGAAGCCAGGCGTCGAACTGACACACTTTTCTATTTTTTGTTACTTATTTTGTGAGAAGCCAATTTTTATTTCTTTTTTCTGTACTTGGATGTAAACGGTTGCGCATATAAAGCAGTTTCCGATTTTTTTCCCTTAACATGTTGTATTTCAAATTAAGCATTATCTGTTCGATTTGACGTCATAATTTAAAATCTTAAAAATTAATAAATACATATTTAAATACTTTGAACGTTCAGAATTAAAAATTGTTGATTTGAAAGCGTCTCAATACAAAGTTATTCAATTTCAATTCATTCAGTTTGTTATATTCCTATTTTCAAACTTTTAATCTGAAATAATTTCATTTCGATCGCTTTCAATTTAAATCGTCCAAACTTTTTCACAACTAAACGCACTTCGAACCTATTAAATTGTGCGAAAATTTATTCAAAAAAGTTAAATTTCAAATGATTTCGACGCCTCCATTCAATACAAGTCTATATGCTGACAGCGCCGTCTATGAGACTATATGCGAAATGGGCCGTGTATGAGACTATATGAAATTTGTACCGAGTATGAGACTATCTGCATTTTTGACGATTTCGAGTTATTATTATATTCTAATAGAGTAAATAATCCTGCATCGTTTGTTAAAATATTTTACAATTCTGTAAAATGTTGAAGGAATACAAAGGAATATATAAATTAGTATTTTTATTTAATTTTGCGTGCATTATGGATCTATAGCATGCTAGACATTCCGAAGAAAGGGCGACAAAATAAGAAAAATTAAAAATATGCGAAAGAATGTAAATATCCTACAAAAAGTACATTTTTTTCAAAACACAACACAGGAAATTCCATTTATATGATCTTATTCAAAAGTCACAGTCGAAATACAATTATCGACGGAATTATACTTTCTTGTTATTAAATAAGAGGTATGGTTTTTTAATGCAGTGGTGGTAACCCTGTATGTTGTATCCACACCAAGAATGCCAAGGATACTATGTGACATTTGGAGGTTATATATAATAACATAACCTCGAATATAAGCTTTTTGCTTTTCCTTTATTTCTTACAGCTTTCAAGTAATTTGCATACAGGCAAATTATTAAAAAACATCCATATACTTCAAACATCAACTTCAGTGATTTATACATTTCAAATTTATTCATTTTAGTTAGCTATTATTAAAATTATATCCATTCTGAGAAAAGTCATCTACCTATTATCAACTTTTTATTGATTTCAAACTCGTTCATTGACAGAATTTGCGGGGAAATATTGAGATTAGAAGTTGAGTAAACATAAGCAACAATTTTCATTGTTTTAGAGTGCACCTATGACTTTTTTAAAACATTTCAAACTTCAAACAGCTCTCCTGAAAAGTTGCTAGAATGCAGATAGTCTCATACTCTGTACAAATTTCATATAGTCTCATACACGGCCCATTTCGCATATAGTCTCATAGACGGCGCTGTCAGCATATAGACTTGTATTGAATGGAGGTGTCGAATTTATAAATCCAGGGTGTTTACCGTACCTGCAAACCCCGGAATTGTGAGGGCATTTTTGTTCAAAGTCAGGGCATTTTTTCAACTGAAAATTTAACTATGCTGATTAAATATTCCATCATTTTTGTGGAAAATACATCTTTTTGGTTTAAAATTTAACTATCCCAGTTACAGATTCATCATTTTGCTTGAGAATTCATCACTTTGTTTGAAAATTGCACTATTTTTTGGTGGTCTTTTTTTATTGTTGAAATTTTTTTAATACCTAAAATGTAACTATTCCGAGTGAATATTCCATTATTTTGGTTGAAAATTCATCTCTTTGGTTGAACATTAATTTTCTTAACTGACAATTTAACCTCGAATTTGACTATTCAATTTTTAATTGTCAATTTATCTTTTTTATTTGAAAACTCATGTATTTTGTTGAAACTCCATTTTTCTCGATAGAAATTAGTCTTTTAAGTTGAAAATCCACTTCCTAAAAAAACGAGGAGATCAGATAATTAAGAATGACGAAATAATTTCAAAAATACAATAATTTGCCATTTTCAACGATCTAATCTTTTCAATTTTTTTAGAAGTGGATTTTGAACATAAGAAAGTTTTTATATGCTGAACAAAAATTATTCATAATTTTTAGACCTTCTAGATTTTTTTTTTCATTTTCAGGTCTCCGTAAAAAATTTCATTTTTCCTATATAAAAACAAATAAAAAATCTGAAAAATATTGTAAAAATTAGGCATATCATGCAGATTAAGAAACAGGTTGAAAACAATTTAAAGAAAATTTAAGTTTTCCAAATTTGTTTCTAACTTGTGTAAAATAATTTTTTTGATGTTGATACTTAGGGCAGAAATCGTTAAAATTAAAAATTAAAAATTAAAATATTTTTCTAACAATACTAAATTATACATTCTCTTCATATTTTATATTTATAGAAATAATATTGAGCCTCACTTGTATTTCCAAATGCGCAAGCCTGACTACCTCGTGCAACCACATTTTTTAATTTTTTAATTTTATCCTTATTTTCCACCGTCACACTTGGCGAATTTAAGCAGGACAAAGTAAATTTTTCCATATTTTCCAATAGGTTTATTTCATCCGTGTCCGTAAGACACTTGATAAATTTTACACCTTGTTTAAAAGCATCATTATGTTTAAATTGTTCTTCAAGCACTTCTACGTCAACTCCTTTCATTACCTCTTTGATAACTTCTTTCGCAGCAGCTGCACAGAAATATAAAAAACGACACATAATTCAAATAATTATATAATATTATATTGTGCTACAAGTGCGGAAAGTAGGCCATTTCACACGAGTGGGAAGTTTGTTGTGCGAGCCAGAGGCGAATTCAAGGAAGTTGTAGGCAAGTCGGAACCGCTGAGCAAGATGAGCCGATGGTAAGATACTGTAAACTTCACAAGAGATACAATTGCCTACTTTTAGCACTTATGGCACACGATATTTTTGTAACAAATTGAGGGAATTTTCGATTTCAGAAACAATAAAACCAAATTCTCCGCAAATTTTTCGAAATTTATTATAAAATTACCGAAAATTTCTGGATATTTGAATATCAGAAATTACGAAACATTTTGGAAACTTTTGGTAAATTCAAAAATTAACGGAAAATTGCTAAATTACCGGCATTTCAGGTATCCAAAATTTTCGGTAGTTTACGGTAATTTGTCAGTAATTTATCTTATCAATTCGATATTTGTACAATCACTATTGACTGCTTACAATCAGTCTGTCAAGCGTCATCACTCATAAATTTAAAATTTAAAGATTTTTTCGGGTTTCAATCGTGTGCGAAACTATGAATTCATAGTTTCGCACACGATTGAAACCTGAAAAAATCTTTAAATTTTAAATTTAAATTGATATAAAAGTAATTCTGATTCGAAATGCGCAAGCGCAGAAAAGGTAATCTTGGATTCAATTTTTCTCAAAAATACAATTTTATCGTGTCGTAAAAAACCAAAAAAAACCTACTTTAACAGTTTCAACATCTTTGACATCAAACTTTTCGATACTCCATTTTTTCTTATACTTCATTATTTTTTTTTTACCAAAACATTGTCAAATCTGTTCAATTAAGTCCTTTTTGGTTATTCATCACAACATAAAATTGTGTTAATTCTGTTGTTGAATTTTGCCGATTACTGGTCCAATAATGAAGTAATTTGAAGAAAATAAACAACATAATTTGTATTAATCGGCAAAATTTAACATAAAAAACTAATAAATTACCCCTGGCCGACAAAATTAAATCAATACTTTTAAATAAAATTATATTATTGCGAAAAAATAAATCTTTAAGGATTTTATACATATAGTTTCGCAAAAAGCTCGAAATAACGCGAGATAGAAAAAAGTGTCAAGAGACATTTTCCTACAATTTTTTGTGGAAAAGATTTTGATCATTCGACTTTTTCCATGTCTTAGTCGTTTCTGTAGAAAACGTGATTTTTTGTTTAAAAAAAAACACAAATTCTTCCTTCTCTCCTTCTTTCTTCCCTCTTTCTTCTTTACGTATAGACGTTGGCAAACTTTAGTGGAGGACTTTTATCAGTATGCAAGTAAAAATTGTAAAATGTAAAAAAAAAAGATTAATTTTGTGATTTGAAAATAAGATATTCGGAATATACTATTTTTTCAATTCATGGCTTATGTAATTTGTTTGAAAAAATTTAATATTTGATAAGTTTCAGGAACATAATTGAAACGGTAAGAACGACAACTAGGTGAAGCCAAATGCTTTCAAAAATCTTATTGTCTGCAGTTACAAATACTTTATATTTTGGACTTTTGATAAATATTAGAAATATGTAAAGAAACAAATTTTATTTAGGGGTTGCAATCAACAAAAAAAGTTGCAATTTTGAAAAAAATGAAATTCCTACCAAAAAGAGATGAATTTTAAAATTAGAAAAAAAAATTTCAACCAAGAAAGATTTTTCCGTTAAAAATGAAAGAGAGAAATCCAAAATGTTGGATTTATAATCCGAAAAGACCAGCTTTCAAAAAACAGTTTATTCTTCAAACAAAAAAGATACATTTTGAAACAAACAGTTGCTCTTTTAACCAAAAAATTGATTTTTTACACACAAAAAAACTATTTTTTTACTAAATTCATCAATTTTCGACCAAATAGTTGAGTGTTTATCCAAGAAGATTGCTTTTCTATGTAAAATGGAATTATTACAATAACACCGAGAAGCCCAAAAGTTTCCTTGAATATTCCTGGAATATTCCAATCAAAGTTTCGGAGAATGTTCAGGAAATATTAGTAAAAATGTTCGCATTATATACATTTCATTTAAAAATCAGATCTTTTTTAAAAAACTCATATGTTCTCACTGCATCACTTGCAGTCTAATTTTTAAATCAGTCGTATTTGCTAATTGTTGCATGGAAGTTTAGAAACTTGGATTTATCTTACAGAAATATTTCGGATCTTACTAATTCTGCAAGATTTAATAATTTTTTTTAGGTTAATATTGAATGTGAAGATGCTAAAGCTGGCGATAGAAAATCTGTCAATACAAAACTATTATAAGGTTGTCTTTCTTTAGTTAAGAAACGTGTTAAACATTAATACTAATAAAAAATATTGTACTACATATTGTAATACATAACATAATATAATAACTGTATCTTATTGTAAAACAGTAAAAACTCAAAATTATAATAGGTATTAAATTAAAAGAAAAAATATTGTACAAGTTATTATTTATACCCCAATCACATCGTGGTGGTTGAGGGACGTTAGGAATGCTATAAACTTGATGAGTGATAGGCCTGATATTGAAATCGAAGATTGGTTCCCGAGCATTTTGAAGTGCTATTAGTCCAGCACCTGCAGTACCAATTCCTAGTGCAGCCATTAACCCTTGTCCAATTGCAGGGATTGCAGGTATCAATATCTGCACAAATGGGGCGCTTAAAACGCAGGAGATGTACCCTGAAAAATTGAAAACAAATCACTAAAATACTGTTCTTTAATTTCTATAAGTAATTATTTAGATTTTTTTTGCTTAAAATAAACAATAACATTTCTGAAAAAGGAAATTTGTTATTATATGGGTTTCTGGGGCAAAAAGGCCTGTTCCTGCCTTTTTTTATTTTGTTTTACAGAAGTAGAAGAGACCGCCCTACAGTAGATCATATTAATCTATAAATAGATAATCATTCATTTACAGGACTGTCACATAGTATAATTAATCTACTTGAAAAAATGAACTAATGATCGATCCCGTCCAATTTGTTCCTCTTCCGGAAAAAGAAATTCCACATTTTTCATTTAAATCGGTCAACGTTAGCCCGTACCCCAGACTTGAAATTAACACGGGGGTTTAAATGGAAAAAGCTCGATTTTCGAAAAAATGTGAAAAAGAAGTACTTGTTGTTAATTTTGTGTAAATTAAACTTCAGCCACCTCTTAAGGAATGTTCAAGAAATAATGTTTACCCAATAAAATTTTACCTTAACCCCCACAATTTCCTTGTATTATGCGTGGAAAATGCCCCAGAAAATGCAATAGGGAGTTTTATGTAAAATTAAAAAAAAAAGTTCGAACAAATGAAAATTTTTTAAGCAATTGTCACATATCCGTTAAAAAAAAATTACTTTTAACATTCGTTAATTCTGTCATCAACTTCAGAAGAAAACAACTTTTTACGATTAACAGGGGAAAAATTGTTTAAATAATCACTAAATATGTTAATTTGTACATGTTATTTTTGATATTCATCAACTGTATCATTTATCTCGAAAAGTAATAACTCTACAAGATTTAGAGGCGAGAACAAATTGTCATAAGAAATAATAATTGCTTTAAAAAATTGTAATTAGTTCAATAGCACTTGGAAACTTGTGATTCATGGAATATAAATAATTAATTTAGAAAAAGTTCAAAAACATACTGTAATATACGTATATACCGTACTATATGCATGCGAATTTGATATAAAACTAATATTTGTATTATTTTGTATTTGTTTGAACAATAATTATTCAAATTATTTTATGCTGAAATAAATGTTTGAGATGTATCTTCTATAATTAATGCAGTAATTTGTTAATTTAGTTAAGTGTGTAGTTTATGAATAATAAAAAAAATTGTTTATACAAGTTTAATTATTTTGAGAATTTGTACAAAATTCAAGTATTTAACAATAAGTGACTCAATTCACCAAAATTTGAAAAAAATCAGATTTTTCAATATAATTGCTGTACAATTAATCTTGAATAAATTGTTTCAACAATTCGATAATTGTTTGAAAATTTTGTTTTCTTAACAATGGCAAATCACGGCATCACATACAAAAAATGGTAACCTTCAAACATTTATTTCAGAACAAAATTGTTTTAAAAAAAATAATGTTTCAACAAATGCGAATTTGTTACATAATAAGGTATTGATTTTCGATATTTAATTATTATTATTATTATTATACCATTAAGCCTTTTCCCTTCCGGGGTAGGCGTGACTTGTTCGGTTGTAAGGTAGTGAAATAGGTATATAGGTTTGAGGTTGATTGGTATATGGGTATAGGGTGGATGGGTATGTAGGTGTTATGTATAGATGTTTTAGATTGATCTGGAGTTCTCGTGTTATTTATATAAATGACACGTTCACTCCGCAACACTGCTCCGACCCAGGTTGCTGATCAATCTCTCTAGCGATCACCCCAAATGAGGAGCCTCACAAAATTATTATGTATGGTTCCCCACTTGGGCCCATTAGTATCCAAGGTCTTTGTTTCAGGCATCATTCACTCTATTGTCACTCTGTTTATAAACTATTTGTCGCCACATATTTCTGTCCTGGCATACTACTCTAGCTTCATTCACGTCCATGCATTTTTTCATGCAGGCTCTTGTATTTCTATGGCTTCTTATGTCTCTTCGTATTAGTGTCTCATTCACAGATTCTAACCATTCTTTCGGCGGTCTACCTCTTGGCATTTTGCCATTTACTTTACCTTTATACACTTGCTTGGTCAGTCGTTCATCTTTCATTCTTTCAACATGTCCGAACCACCTTAGCTGATTTCTTTCCCATATGTCAACTAGTGTCTCCCCTGTACCACATTCTTCGAGGATTGTCTCGTTTCGTACTTTGTCCATCAGTGTTTTCCCGCATATTATGCGCAGAGGTTTCATGCCGATCGCGTTGATTTTACTCCTGTCCTTTTCTTGACAGGTCCATGTCTAGCTACCGTATAGTACAGTCGGTACGAAAATAGAGTTATGTATGGCCATTTTAGCTTTTTTTGATATGTTTTTATTTGTGAGGATGGACCTTGCTCTACCGATAACCTGCTTACCCTTATTTATGCGCCTATCTAATTCCCCATCTATTTTTCCGTCGTTAGTGAATAGACTACCTAGATATACGTACTTGTCAACTTGTTCTAATTTCTCATCATTTAGGACTATGTTGCATATTGTTTTCTCACTTTTTCCCTCAAACACCATGACTTTCGTTTTATTCACGTTAATTTTTAGGTCCATGTTCTTCATGCTTGTATTAAGTTTATTCAACATTCTTTGCAAGTCTTCGACTGATTCTGCCATAACAATCTTGTCATCCGCGAAAGCCAACCCACGTACCTTGACGGTTTCGAGATCTACACCTTTTTCGTCGAAGAGGGCAGTTCTAAGACACTTATCCATGAATATGATAAATAGCCACGAGGACATAACGCATCCTTGTTTCACGCCTTGCATAATATCGGACCATTCACTCTTTTTCCCATTTACCCTTACACTCGCTTTACTACCTGTATATAATAAGCGAAAACAATGATTTTGGTTCAAAATTAAAAATAGTTGAAATTCTCTAATAAAGACGGATTTTCGACAATTCATTAGAATCCTCAAGTAAAAGACATTAATTTTCAACCAAACAGTTGCATTATTAGACAAAAACATTTATTTTATACCAAGAAGACGAATTTTCAACAAGTGTTTTCAACCAAAAGGATTAATTTACTACTAAAAAAAGACGAATTTTTAACAAAATATGTCATTTGTTTTACGAAAAATGACAAAAATTCATTTTCTTTTTAATAATTTACAACCATGTAACGAAACGATTAATTTTCAAGTAAAATGATAAGTTTTCAACAGAGTGTAGCTCAAATTGCGATCAAATAGTTGAACTTTTTACCAGATTTTTGAATTTTTGAGTCAAGAATACGAACTTTCTACACTAGGGTGGTTCTTATTTATACTTGGTGGATTTTTTTCTCGAATTCCTCTGCTCTCCCCCCCCCCCAGTTTTGTTCAAATGCCCAAAAAAAAATCTCCTTCATATTTGAGCAAAATCGATTAATATTTAGGGGTCGCGCAGAGACCACGAAATTTCCCATTGATTTAACATGGGAACAAGCCAGCTTTTTGTAAATCTAATATTTGAACCTTATAATATGTTACAAATAATTATGTGTTTTATATTGCTCAGAATTCATCAGAGAATAAGAATCAATCATAAATTTTGAGGTTGAATAATTTTAAGCCACTCTTATGGGTCCCCAAAGAAAACACCATAAGTGACAAATGTGAATTTTATGTAATATTGCGGTTTATTGACGTTTTTTATAAGTTTTTTTCACATAAATAATCATTGATCAGTAATTAAGGAATACCCAGTCATTTCTTAACTAATATTCAATTGTTTAACCAATTTAAATTTGTTGAAATATTTGTTTTTTCAGCTAACTCGCGAAATGAACGTATTTTCTAGATATTATGAGTTATTTAATCAATAATAACAACAAAATAATTTGTTTAGATAATTTTACAATTATTCAAAAAAGACGTATTTGTTCAAGCATATATTGTACCTAAAAAAAGCAGTAAAAACGTTTTCTCACTAAATTTTCGACAAATTTTAATATTTTTGAGTACTCATTTGTTTATTATAAATAATCGTTGATGTTTAAACAAATTATAATTTCTAGAACAATTTTTTCGTTTACATTTTTTTTGTTGCTATTTTTCGAAAGATTATCATATTTTTATGTTTTACTTTGCTTTTTAAGAATGCTCTTAAATGTGTAAACAAATTAAAATTGTTGAAACAATTGAATATTAGTTAAAACATGACTGGGTATTCTTAAATTACTGATCAATGATTATTTATGTAAAAAAAACTTTTTAAAAGCGTCAATAAACCGCAATATTACGTAAAATTCACATTTGTCACTTATAAGGTTTTCTTTGGGAACCCATAAGAGTGGCTTAAAAGTATTCAACCTTAAAATTTATGATTCATTATCATTCTCTGATAAATTCTGAACAATATACTAAAACGCAGAATTATTTGTCACATATTATCTGGTTCAAATATTAGATTTACAAAAAGCTGACTTTTTCCCATGTTAAATCAATGGGAAATTTCATGGTCTTTGCGCGACCCCTAAATATTAACCGATTTTGCTCAAATTTGGAGATTTTTTTGGGAGAATTTGCACAAAACTGAGGGGCGAGAGCAGAGAAATTCGAATAGTGAAAAATAAGGGCAGTGTTGCATTTTTAACCAAAAATATGGAATTAAAAAAAAAAATTCAAACCAAAGAGACGAATGTCCAACAAAACAGTTGCATTTTTTATCAAAAAGATCTTTTAGTTAAGAAAGAAAAAAATCGACGAAATAGTTGAATTGTTAAGCCAAAAAGACGAATGTTCAACAAAACAGTTAAATTTTCGATCAAACAAATTTTTTAGTCGTGAAAGAAGAAGAAATCAATGAAATTATTGAATTTCTAAGCAAAAAAGGCGAATTTCCAATAGAACAGTTGAACTTTGAATCAAAAAGGGATGACTTAACAAAATTGTTGAATTTTTAACAAAATATCTTATGTAAGATATTTGTTTGACCACGTACCCTCCCGCCATTTAAGACAGCCTAGAAAAATCCTTGGCGTAATTTATGCTTTTTAGTTGCTGTTAATATACAAATTTCGTATATTATTTCACAATAAAGCCACTTTCGCACATATTATAAATACAAGTTTAAATACAGTATAATATGTCTGTTTTGATTCGATTCAATTTCACATGGTAGAATTTTGAGTTTTCTCTATTTTATTATGCTGAATGAAATTGTGACAAAAAATAAAGTTATTTAGTAAATTTATGTAATAAAAAATAAAAATGAGTTCAAAAACAATGTGTGTTATTATATTTAAGATGCAACATTTTTTAGTTAGGCCGCAACCGCACTAAAATCTAAAAGACACATTTAGTGTGATGCTTTACAATAGAAACTAGAAAATCATATATATATGTGTATATATTCTGATAGGGGCCCCTTCAGAACCCAACTTCAAATAGGGAAAGATGAGGAAATTTCTGCACGGGTATCAAAATAATACAATTTTTAATATTAAATAGCGCTTTTATACAATATATAGATTACTCTATTGGTTCCATACATAAATTACACCGATTTTTTTTGAGATAAAATCTAAAATGAGATGGACCAATGTGACTAAAGATACATTTTACTTTTAAAAAAGTGACTAAGAAATGAATGGAAAACGTGACCAAAAGTTTATTTGAAATACTAATTTTTGAGTATGATGAGTGTGAGCAATATAATAATTTACCACAATACTCACATGCAATCACTCCAGTAATTACAACTCCTTTTACGATCTTCATGTTAATTTTCTCTTAAATTAATTATTCAGTACTTTTCTATTAACAATTCAAATATTTGGTTTCTTCAGGAGTTTTAACTACTCGTTATGTACTTGAAACGTTAGTACCTAAGGTAAAACAAGAGTTCAACTGAGTGTACAGACTGCATAGGGATGTTCAGGCTGTCTTCTTCATATATCATGCAAAATTGTTTTCTTTTTGTATCAATAATTAAGCTAAAATGTCAAAGTTCGTATCAAGATGTTTCTCCATATCGAGAGTTATGTCTGCAGTGTCTGCACTAACTTTTTCAAAACAATTTATTTATCGTTGTTTGTAGACTTAAAAGCTGGGGATCCCCGGGGTTAGTTCATGTTACTGGACTTACGATATTACAATTTATATATAGCCATAGCGATATTAATACATTGTAATCTCCATACAAGCCAATATGCGATATCCGGTTCTGCGTATGAATTAATTGAATCACAGAATGTAAGGTGTCATCCACAAATTAAACAATATAGAAAATGCAATAAAGGAACTTCCCCGAAAAATAAAACAGTAAAAAGCTGTGTCATCTATTACTACTACTATCTTTTAAAATCCCTCAAAATCTTTACAATCGATTGAAATTTCTTGAAATTTCTTGAGGGCCTTCAAAATCCCATAAAAATTACTTAATCCTTACTTGCTGCTCCCATATCGATCTTTCGAAATTCCAGGAAATTCTTAAATCCGCATGAAATTTGTTTAAATCCTTAAAAATCATTATCCTTGCATTTTTTAAATATCTTGAGAATTCCTTAGAGTTCTTTAAAATATCATAAATTATTTCAAATGTTTGTAAATCCCTTGTAATTTTGTATAGCTCTTGAAAATTTCTTGAAATATTTTCCAATCCCTTCAAATCTTTAAAGTCTTTTGAAATTCCTTAATTCTTGTGACTAAATTCTTTGAAATATTATTATTATACACAAAATTCCTTAAAATCCCGTGAAATCATATAAAATTTGATGAAATTCCTTGAAATACTTCTTGGGAACCTTTCAAAATCCTTTAACATTACATAAATCTTCAGAAATCTTATAACATCCTGTGGAATTCGTTGAAATTTCTTCAAATCTCTTCGAAATATTTGGAAACCTTCGAAATCCATGAAGATCCCTTAGAATCTTTTTAAATATCTTACAGTATATTTATTTATGAATGCAATTTCAAATACTGACAAGATGAAGTTATTCAAGATAATTGTTTAATCTTTTGCAGGTGAAAAGTTTGTTTTTTGTGTGTCTTATCCATTATATGACAATTGCGAAAGAATCAATAAGGTCATAGTAATTTGATCCAAATGTATTAAAACTTTTTCAATATTGATCTTCTGACTTTTTCGAAGGATTTCAGTATATAAAGTTAATTAACATTTGCAAATAAGAATTTTTATTTCATTACTATTCACAAGCATGTAATGCGCTTGTGGTATAGTATCTAGAGTAAACTCGCAAAAACTCGAAGAAAAAAATTTTCATTGCATTTTTGGACTACCCTAGTAATCAAACCCTTATTTAATATGTAATATAAGGCACAAGTATTTTAAGATAACAAAATATTTATTTATATTGCTTTTATAGTGTTTGTAACCGGTGAATCGTTATTATCCATTTTCTGAGACATTGCCATATTTTAAGTATTAGAATATTAGTACTTTTTGGTGAAATACAATTCACTACTTAAAATGTGGAAACTTTCGGTTTTTACATGATTACAAAAAGTTTAATTTGAATCATTAGAAGCTATTAGAAAAATATGTTCTTCAACATACTTTCTTCTTGTCATTGTTTGCTTCTGTATAGTCATGGCAACTTATTGTCTTTACACTTGAACTTATTCTCTAGCACAATTCAGTTACTTTTTACATTCCGTGTTTAATACTTCATCCTCATTTTCCCTACTTATATTCTTGAGAGGAAAACCAATTATTCACGTAAATTATAAAAAAATTATTATTATAAATATGACGATCGATTTTTATTATTTTCATGTAAGTCCACCATGCCGGACAGTTATGATGCTTGCTAAAGCATTGGGTGTCCATTTTAATTATATTAAAGTGAGTCCCCTTGAAGGTGAACATATGAAGCCAGAATATGTCAAGGTATGCAAGAATTTAAAAAAAGTTATTTCTATAGCTTAAACCCTATTATCAATTTTTTCGAGAAGTACTGAAAAAAGCTATGTTTGAATCAGTGAAAGTTCACCAAAATTCAAGTCACGTTGCACTGATTTTCCACTTTAAATACTTTGAATACTTTAAATAATAATAAATAAAAGCATTGATTCCAACAAACCCAAAAATTGTACAAAAATTGCCGATGTAATTAATTAATAATTGAAAATATCATTCTTTGACAAAAAACAATAACAACAAAATATTAAAAATTTCAAATCTTCGGTGGAATTGAATGAATTTTGTTTAAAATAACTGATTTCCGCTGAAAAATGTTAACACGCATACATTATAATATAATTTTTGTTTGGATATGTCAACTTGAAATTGTTCAAGCTATTAAATTTTATTATAAAAAAAATCAATAATAATTTCCAATGAAAATCTGTACAATCTTTTTTTTTTAATACCAATTGCCGACTAAAACACTAACTAACCAATTTCAGGAAAAAGGTGGGGGTTTTGTGAAAAAAATTTTCTTTCTTTAAAAAATAAAAAATAACATTACCATTTTTTATTTTTTTCTGGATTTTGAAATAGTGCAAAACACTGGATAAACTGAAATAAGAACAACCTTCATATCTCATAAATTGCAAAAATGGCACGGTTTTTAAAGTAAATTTGACAAAAAACTCATAGTACCTTGAAAATGTTTAAATATTCGTAAAACATGAAAAAATGTCACTATGTTAATTAAAAAAAGATACATGTCTTCTTATTTTTCAATTAGAGAAAAATATTTCATAGGAAAGCTAATCCTGAACATGTTATACGTTATACGTCGGATATGAAACAACTTTAAATAATGAAAAGTCAATCACCTTTTCAACAAAGAAGATTGCGAGATTTTCCAGATATAATTATTTTCATTTTTATTAAAAAATACTTGAATTCATAAAAAAGACTAATTTTCAACAAACCAGCTGAATCTTCGACCGACAAAAATTATTCTCAACCAGTTGTTTTTTTAACCATAATACATTGAATATTTTCAGAAGAAGATGATTTTTCTACAGAAAAGTTAAATTTTTAACCCAAAAAAATGAATTTTCCACAGAAAAGTTAATTTTCAACCAAATACATGAATCTTCTATCAAGAAGATTAATTTTCTACAAAAAAGATTTCAACTGAAATTATAAATTTTCAATAAAAAAAATTACTTTTTAACAAATTAGTTCAACTTTTAACCAAGTAATTGTATTTCCAACCAAAAAAGGTGAGTTATCAACCAAAAATGTAATAGTTGATATTTCAATCTAAAAAGATTTTAATTTTAAATCAAAAACAGTTGAATTCATCAAATTCAACCAGAGAGACTAATTCTTTGTCAGAAAAGACAAATTTTCAAGAAAATGGTCACATTTTTAAACAAAAAGATAAATATTGAACTAAAATGGTGAATCTTCAACCAATAAAGTGATTTTAAAGCAAAGTAGTTTAACTTTTGACCAAGTAATTGAATTTTTAACCAAAAAAGATGACATCTTAACACTGAATATAATAGGTTATTATTATTATTCTGGGTTGAGATCGTAAGAGCTTCTGATGCTCGGGAGATCCCGCTGCATCCCCTTGTAAGCCTAAGCGTGACCCCAAAGCCCTCTCCACACGACGAGGACCGCAACCGCGCTATTGGCCGTTACTTCTGACTCACTGGTGCAGTTACTGCCCCTGAATGTGAGTCGTTCCTCTGCAATCGCGGGACAGTGACTAAGGATATGAATAGCTGTCTCATAATTCCTTCCGCACAGACGACAGAGGGGACTTTCTGCGAGCCCTATTCGATGGGTCCTAAAAGAAAGTACGCAACTCACGGTGACGGATAGGATCTAAGTAACTCGCGCTGTCAAATAGAATCTAAGCAACTCGTTGGGACCGATAGAAAAAACGCAACTCGCGGTAGCGGATAGAAACTACGCAAGTAACAAAATGCAAGTTTTTAGGAAACCGTGTTGAAAGTTTAATTAGTCTTCACAATTCAAGTGTAATTATTTCAGATATAATAAAGTGTTCCTAGTGATCTTGTTATCATCGCAAAATAAAGTATAACCTGAACTTTATGTTTAAAACCTCTTAGAATCAGTCACCTGGGTCGTAGGATAGCTGTGTATAGATCCACATAAGTGTCTCCGACTTCAAGCCCCATCTTTTCTTTATGGCTCTCCTACAAAGCCGTAGAGTTGCTACTAGCTTTTTGCACTTGTTTTTCAGGTGCTCGTTCCATGACAGTTTCTTATCTACAATGACTCATAGATATTTAGCTCGTTCTTTGATTTCCAGTTGTTGTCCCCACAAGTTCTGTGTACTCGTATTTCCCCACTGATACCGTCTGGTGAATACAGCTGCGTCTGTCTTGCTCGGATTGAGCGATAATCCAGTCTTCTTGCACCTAGAATGCACTATCCACAGTGCTTGCTGCATTACTCTGAGGAGCACATCCAGATGCTGGCCGCGCACGATAACCAATATATCGTCCGCGTAGCCCATAACATGGTAGCCCTGACTCGTGAGCAGATGAAGCAGTTCATTCACTACCAAGCACCACAGCAGGGGCAAAAACGCCTCTCTGTGGACATCCTGTGTCAACGGTTCCACATAAAGTGGTATCACCCTTCATCGTTGTTAGGTTCTTGCTGGCCAACATGTGGCTGGTCCACTCCACGACTGCTATAGGCACATGATGTGCAATCATGGCCGCCTTGATCACCACTCTGGAGGTGCAGTTGAAGGCTCCTCCGATATCCATAAAGGTTCCAATCGCGAGACCTTTCTGCTTCAGTTGTCCTTCAATTAAGATTACTGCTCCTCATAGGGCCGTCTCGGTCGAGTGACCAGGCCTATAGGCGTGTTGCTCCTTATGAAGTGGCCTACTCGACAAGACCTTGTCGCGGATATATCCATCCACAAGTCTTTCCACTGTTTTTAGTAGGAAATATGTAAGGCTGTTAGGACGGAAGTCCTTGGATGAAGTATAACCTATCCTGCCTGCTTTCGGAATGAAGACTACTCTCGCACCTCTCCATGCCATTGGAATATATGCCAGCGTCAGGCTAGCCCTAGCAAGTCTCACGAGCGGTCCTATGATGATCTCTCCCACCCACTCTGAGAGGACCGGACATATGCCATCCGGATCAGGAGACTTGTAAGGACTGAATGACTTCATAGCCCACCAAACACTGGAGGTAGTAACACTCTCGTTGGCTAGCCGCCGTTTCGGATCCAGCTGGGCCAGAGGCGGCTTTGGTTGCATCTGAGGTGTCGCCCCCTTTTCTCCAGACCTTATGAAGCCCGGAAATTGTGCCTTGATCAGGTGAGCCATGGTCTCCACATCCGACGCTGAGTACCCCGTTAGGCAATTTCAGGGTGCCGAGAATAGCATCTGGCTTTTAAGAAAGCAGCTTGTCCACTGTCCAGTCTAGCTGCCTCTGCTCCTTTCTCGAGGTATGTGAAAAATTTAGTCCAGCTTTCTTGCTTCGCCTTACGTATTGCACTCCTGTTTTCATCCCTCATGGTCGTAAATGAGGTCCATAGTTCATCCGTTTTGCCAGTACTGACATGTCTAAACCTCTCTTTGGTTTCCTTGCGAAACTCTTCTAGTTTCCCGTTCCACCAGTAAGTCTCCCCAGCCTTTCAGGCTCTTGTGGGTCGACTATTACTTTCATAAGTAGATTTGATGGCCAGTCTTGCCAGTCACCTCCAGGGTGTCCTCGTCTCTAATTGACCTGAGCACCTCCGAGAGTGCACTCCTTAGGTCCATGGAAAACTGTTCCCCGTTCGTTCTTCTTGGATTTCTGGCTCACTTAGAGCCAGCGGGTACAAAGGATTCCAACTCGAACTATATCTGTGCGTGAACTGATAGGGTGGGTTCGTCTGAGACTTTCCACTGCTTGACATTGTCTCTAAAACTAACGGTACAGAAAGAGATGTCGTTGACTTCCTCCCTGACCGGGTTACGAAACGTCGAGGTAGTCCCCGTATTATATTAGAGTATATTAGAGATTAAGTTTTATTTGCCGAAATGTATAGTTTAATTTATCTGTGATTTATACGATTTAACTTGTTTGTTTCCTTGATTTCGAAAAAGTCGAAATTTCAAACAATGGCAGTTACAATTTTGCTTCACACCTGATCTAATGTGTTCCTCACGAACTACTCAGATTCTGTTCTTCTAATTGATGATATTCCTATTGAATAAATTTAAAATGTTAGATGTTTGATTTATTTTGTTTTATTGAAAAGAGAGAATGTGTCAACCTTGCTCATTATTCGTCCCCACGTTTTTCCCTTACCCTGAGCTGTCGGGATTAAAATCAGTTGCTTGCAGTTTACATAATGAAAATTAATAACCTGTAAGTTTAGTGGCGTCTCCATAGGCGTCTGGCGCCAGCCTCAGACATTTAGTTTGTCTTACGTTTTATAAGTTTTTTAGGTCGAAATAGGACAAAAAACCACGTTGAGCAGCCAAGTAACGGGTAAGGGAGTTAAATATTTTAGCGAAAATCCCGTTACAAGTTTTAAGTTATTTTCAATCCCGTCAAAATTCTCAAATCCATAAATATCTTTTAAACTGACTCGAATTATTACTGAATTGTATTAAAATCTTTTGGATTAATTTTTGACAATTCTGAAAATCTTTTGTAATGTTTATAAGCTTTTTAAATATTCTCTTGAAATTAAAAAAAGATAAAGAATACTTTCAATATTGCCGGGAATCTTAAGACATTTTTTTATTATCTAGAAACCTTTCAAAATTCTGAAAAAGCTTCTAAATTTTTTGTCTTCTTCAAAAATCTACATTTCTTTTTGCTTCCTCATAGAGGAAGCTTTGTAATGGTAACATTTTTCAAAATTTTTAAATTAAAAATATCTAATACAATGTTCTAAGCAATTGTCCGGATGTGTGTGTGTGTGGATGTGTGGATGTCACGCTTTTTTGTGAACACGATAACTAGAAAACGGTTGTAGATAAATTGATGACATTTGGAGAGCTTATTTCCCTCACTAATATCTTGAAACTTACTGAAGGATTTCTAAAAATATTTATTGCATTTTTTTCTAGCACTCAATAATATTTTAAAAATCGGTTCTTTATAGTAAAACTTTTTTCATTCGCATAATTTAAAGTTGATACAAAAACAGAAAAGGTGTGTTGATTCTAGTCGAATCGATTGACATATAATATTAATAAATGTTATTGAAGGTTAAGGAAGCTATGGTAATG
>CAKNXH010068374.1:0-28785 GCA_932178445.1 Andricus quercusramuli
CATAAGAAGCCGTTAAAACTGTCGAACCTTTGTAAGAGAAAAGAATTCCTATATAATTGAAGGGTAGAAATGCAAAACGAGTCAAGCGCCAAATTTTCGAAATCGGGTTTATTAGCTCAAAAAAACAGATAAATTCTATTACACATGCCTGCCAAAGGATTTTTTTGGGGGCTCATTTTTCAAGATTTGTGTTCTTGTATTCACAGTCCGAGAAGCTTTTCTAACCACAAAGTAAAAAATAAAATTTCATTTTTCTCGACACTGGCTAATTATTTTTAATTACTATTGGGTCCCTTCCGTTCAGCACTGAATAGCCTCATTCCTCATTTTTTGAAAATATGCTAAATTATTACTGCTATCGTCATTATTTTGAAGTTGAAATGTCAGTTTTACACCATTTCGAAGTCATAATTGGATTTTCAAATTTCGCGAAACTGCATGATTTTTTTTAAACAAACTTTTTGGAAATCAATTCGTCCATTCAATAGCTAGAATTCAAATTTTTAGTTTTTTCTTAAACTGCAAATTGACTCCACAATTAATGTTGAAAGATGATAAAAGTCGATACGGACCCAAAATCTAACCTTGAAACGTGACCTGTTTCATTCAATTTCTCGAAACCGGATAGCTTTTTGTGAGCAAACTTACTTTAGTTCGATAGAGCATGAAAGTATCTCGAAAGTACTTTCTTATTTTTTTCTTAAATGGTCCCGCTGAATTTACAACATGTTTTTAGTCTCTCCTGAAAAAAGTGAAAAATGGCGATTGACTCCTTTTGCATTTCTACCCTTCAATTACTATATTCAGGGATTAACAAAAATTTAAAGACATACCTACAATTTATAATTTATCAATAAATTATGCATGTTACAAATTTCTAATTTCGGACGTTTAAATGTCAAGTTATTTAAATTTCTGTGTTCGAAAATGAGAAATTTCTTATTTTAGAAAGTTTGTATGTATATCAATTTGGAAAAACTGTTAATTGAAATTGTTGAATTGGAAATGTTTTGCACCTTTAAATGTGTAAATTGATTTACTTCGGAGCGATTTACATTTAAAATCGTTTCTGTTTGAAAATTTTCAATTTAAAAAATTACGAATTTACACAATCTTATTTGCTTCAAATTACAAACTTAACAATTGTTTAATATTTAACTGTCAAAAGTTTCGAATTAGTCAAATTTGTTTATCAATATTTACAATGAATGAATTTTGAATTATTTTAATAGGTTTTGAAATTTTAAACTCTTCAATTCGAATTAGGTTAATTTTGAAAAACGATAATTACTGTTACAGTTCAAATTTTGAAAATTGGAACGTGCTATTGAACCTTTTACAAATTGGTCACTTAAATGCTCACAAATTAAAATAGTTTAAATTTGTAAAGCTTAATGCACAGATTTTTATTCTGAATTGTATCAAATTTTTAATTTTTCAAGTACGTTGGTGTAAGAAATGTACGGGATTTCATTTTTGCCTTTCATTTTTTCTATTTTCTTTATTTGAGATTTTATTTTAAAATATTTTTTTATCTTTTATACACGGAACATAATGAAAATTTTCTTTGTTTTTTAAATCATCGTATTTTCACCAAGTTATCTACCAAAAAGTACTGATTGGTTTCGGAATGTTCAAACTGTTCGGAGAGATTAAACATATGCTTCATGATAAGAAAAGGAAGATTTGGCAACAGACATTGAAAGTAAAGGAAAGAACGCATTGATAAATGTAAGGGTTTGATCAGTTGTTTCTGGGAAAATTATTATTTCCATAACTTTTACAGTAATTTAAAAAGATATCCATTTCTTGTTGTTTCAGGAGGCTAGAACAGTCTTCCCAAATGCAGCAAATTAAATTTTTTTCCAGCTAGTGTTAAACAATGTTTTTAGTATCCTGGAAATCTAATTCATAGAAATACTCTCAAAAAGCATGAAGTTGAAGGAATGAAAAGTAGTTCAATAACAGGATTTAAAAATGCTCAATTTTGCTTGTTTTTTATTTTTTCAACTCTTTAACTTTATTTTTTTTTTTTAATTCAGAAGTTTCAAGGCATTTGAAATAATTTTAAAAGCCAGCTGAAAAAGACTGCTCTTATATTTTTCATTGTATAGAGATACAAATTCGTAGAGAATTCCAATTAGAAGAAAGTCCTCAAATGTGTCAGAAAATTTTCGTGTAATTTTTAAGGTATTGTTTAAAATTTTTTGTTAAAAACAGGCTTCTGTTAAACAGGAAGTATTTTTCGGGAAGCAGTATTGTATACAAACGTCGTTTAAGACGTGAGTTAATTAAATTTGCCAACAAACGACGGAGAATAAGAGTTTAACTCTTGGATTTGATTATACATTATACGTATATACTTATTTTTTGTACATTATTGACCTTATTGTTTAAAAAAATACAATAACTAGTTACGAAAATCATTTAATATCAGAAAGCAATTTTTAAAACAAATTTAAATGCTCTTATAATTACAATATTATTATTATTATAATTATGAAATTTCCCATTTGATATCAATCGATTTTAAAGACGTCAGTTTGAAATTTTGCGAATTTTCATGATTTTAAAATGCATTGAATATCTGAATTCGGTAATTATTCAAGTTTTAGGTTTTGAATTCTGTGAATATCAACTTTTAGAGTAAATCTCAGTGCCCAGAATTTTTCGTTGTATGGCATCCGAAATTTCGAACGTTCAGATGAAAATAATATTTTTTTGCAATTCAAATTGGCCTTGAAATATTTGATGAATAATTTGATTTGAGTGTCCACCCTCTAATGTTTTCTATTTTTTCCTAAGCTCGCTGGAATAAAAAATAACGATTGAAACATAAAAATGGATACTAAATGGTTGGCTTGCTTGCGTGATTTTTACTCTACAGCTTGATGTTAATTTCCAGCAATCGCTGGTCCTTGGCAATACTTCGCATTACCCAGTGAATCCAAGTTTGATGATCGGTGATTATGTGACACCCTGCAATGGAATGCCACAGCAGGCGTATCGACAATGATCTCTGGCAAAATCATATTCCCCAGATTATTTTCGCAAAGTAAAGCAAATATCGGGCGAAAGTCGTCCGTATAGCAGCGAAAAAAGCTACGATTACGGCAACAATCGAAAAAGCCACAGATTAATGTTTAGTTCACCGACCAGCAAACTTCGTCTCTCATCAGCTATGCGAATTTTAGATGCCTTTGACTTGCACCATGTTGATCCGATTCCGGCTCTTAACGACAACTTTCACTCAAAAAAAGAATCGGTCGATTCGCTGATCAAACCTGGATGGAAATCTAGTAAAAATGACTCAATTTGGGACGCGCGGTCGAAACTGCGAGCAATTATCTCGTAGCCATTGACACATTTCGCCCTCCCAAGTTTCGCTTTAACGTCTCTGCAAGAATTTGATCTTCCAGAATAACGAGCACGCTTGCCAAATATAACCCGGATTGATATTTTTTAACGACAATACTATTTACCGCCTGTAGGACTTGCATGCTCTAGGATTTTTCTGTGTCCCGATGAGACAAGAATTTTAACCAAGAGGTGATATTTTCTTGTCTTATCTGCGTTTTCTTTCTGTGTGTTTTAAAATGAAAATTTGAAATGCCAGACAAGATCCAGTCGTGTGAGGATTTAGATTTAATTCGCGCTCGATCTCGATGCTATTTATAATGCGATCTCTAAAATAGGATACAATTTCTCCGAAGTTTTAGTAAGTGCAAACAGCAATAATTCATTAGGCGTATAGTACTGAGCACTGTGGCTTTGCCTGTCTTTGGGGAACTTCAAGCACTTTAAACAAGATTGCTAATAGCCGAATTTTCCTAATCTTGTGAATAAATTGAAAATTTTACATTCCTTTCAATCTTTTATCTCGGCCAAGTACTCTAATTTTACAACGTAATGTTAAAAAGTAGTATTACACTTTTGCCCTAGTTTCAAAATCAAACGAGTTCCAGATCAATGTCGAAGTTCAGCCGATCCAGTTACTATTTTACGTGAACTAGAGTAGTGAGCAAATACTCATAAAATGAGTGCCCGAAAAATTGTACATAGTACGAAATTTTGTGAAATGAGCCGATCGGACCTTCCAAGCTGCATCCTAGTTTTAAGAATTGCACCTATATTTTTTTATTTCCGTTTACTTTGCAAAAATGATTCATGAAATTTAGTGGATTTCGAGAAGATTTCTCAGTAGGAGGAAAGAATTGTAAATATCACTTGGAATAGCGATTGTACGGGTCGCATTTGTAGATTAAGAATCGTTTCGAGTACGTTTCATTGCCATAATATGCTTCGAAATTTCTAGGGATTTTCCGTAGGGATCTCCATAACATATCTTTCTCGCAGTACCCATATTTATATATTTATACTGTTCTAGACGAACCGCTTTGGTGACAGGCATTCCACAAGTGCTGACAACGCTGTATAGCCCGATGATGTACATAATGGTTGCTTCCATTTTTTCGGTTAACGATGCGTGAGTGTGATTTTTTTATACGCCCTATGACTGAAATTTTACACTTTATACCTCAGGTAGCAAACCCGCACAGTGTCGTTCCTTTAATATTTTTCTGGGTGGTCACTAGACCAGAAAAAAAGGAAATATATTCGTAATTTCAATTCGGTGACATCAGAAGGAACAAATACGATAATTGTGAAATTCCGTACACTTTAGTTTTAAGCATTTAAGTTTAAAGATCCTGATTTTACAACTCACCACTTTTAACCGTACGAAACTGCGATTTTTACGATCATTACGTTTTTCATTTGAAATGATTCCATTTCGAATTTCCGATTTTTCTCAAAGAGTGAGATTTGAGTGGCCACCCGGATTATTTCGTCGTAAAATTTCTCGAAATCTTGATTTGATTTTTGCAATAGGATGACACGATGGGCTTTCCGAAATCGTGACTTGCCGAAAGAAACACCTCAGTATTCGTTCTCTCGTTTTTAAAGTTACCCAATTCGATTGATTCCTTAGTTCTTAGGAATTTAAGAAAAAAGTACACCGTAACAATGTTGCGTTGCAGAATTGCAAAATTGTAAATTGCAAATGTTGCGTAACAAATTGTTATACCATTACTCTAGCGATATAAGTTTCTGTTACGAAGAGAGGTTTTAAACTTGCAGTACCTCTTGCAAATCTTAAGTCGAATGGAAAGATTTCCAAGTTGTTTTGTTGTACATATTTTTTTTTTTTTAAGTAGAAGTATTATAATTTGCTACTCCGTTTACTTGAAGACTCGGAAGTCGAATGATGGTACTGAAAAAACAAAATCGGTTTGCTTAATTCAATGCTTGACAAATCGAACTGGCAAATTTGTTGTCTCAATCTTTATTTATAACCCGTGTTCATTATTTTTCCGCTTGCAAGTCTATCACCTCTGTTCTTAAAAGCGTATGTGTGTATAAACTATTTTCCTGGTCTGTTTTCGTAGAACGTGTGCGCCTTGAATTGTGATTGACCTATTTATAATCATCGTAATGAAATATTTTGAGAGTTCCCTGCCGACCCGGAATACTCTTGAGAATATTGAGCCTTCGACAAATACGAGAAATATTTGGAATCTGATGATTTTTAGGGCAGTCCATGACTGATGCTCATACTGGCTTCAGGGTGAGATCATACGCACGGCTTGGCCCTTGTGGACTCACCACCAGCGTACCCCTCTAGTTATGTATTTACTCGGGAAAACCTGTCCTTTTGTACAATTTTAACATTTTTTCGTGAAAAAGCTTCATGGCTAGGTTTTCCTGAGGAAGGGAAAGACTAGAAGCTTAACAGTCCTGAAACTGGTACGAGGACGAGTCGTGGATCGTCCGATTTTCAATTACGAAATTGTAGAAGCGCACAGTACAAATGTAAGGGAAAATATTGAAGAGCGATATTCTTGGGAGGATTTATTTTTGGAGAATTCCCTGTTAAATCCATATACCTGGTGAATTAGATAAATTGCTTGGCCTGTTCACTATAGACTCGATGACTGATAAGCACAACCATTATTAATTTTCGAATTTAGTTTAGAACAGAGGAGCAGTGATGCACGACTTAAAATGTAAAAGATAGCGTTCGTAAATCTTGAGAAGTAAGGTCTCTTTTGAGTTTTATATCGCGATCAGGAATAACAAAATGTCCAACCTCAAGCGTTAAATTTCGCAAACTCTAGTCTTAATGTCTGTACATCACAACGAGCTACGTGTATTAATTAAGTTGACCGTGAAAGCAGAAGGTCCTTTTTAAATAATGATATTCAAAGTTACATTCAATGCAGTCTTCGCGATTATTGCGCCGGCGATGTACTTTGAGGCAGATTGTCAACCCCTGTTAAAAGACGCGACGTTGAATCCTTTTTCCAGACCTGCGCCTTGACCTAGGTCCTTTTTTTCCTCGTCCTTCCCCGAGGTCTTAATCTAGTTCTGCGTCCGCGTGTTCTTTTTATACTGAATATACTCGGAACCCTATTACGTTCCGCGGATCCACTTTACTATGCATAAGGTGTCTACGGTAATGACAACTAACGAAACAATAAATTAAGTTGAAATTTTAATCTGTTGTATTTTTATTTATTTGCTTTCAGTTTGGTGTGTGAATATAAGATTAGCGTTTAAGGCGACTTGAAGTGAAAATGCCAATAGTTTCAATCATTTCTCTAATAGTAAAGGAAAAGATGCATAATGTTCTAAAAATTTTAGTACATTTACAAAAAATTTTCAAGACTGATTTGCTGCATAGCGCGCGTTTATTTAAAATGTTAAAAATATGCAAATTAATTGTTTTGAAAAAATAATAATTAGAAAATGCATAAAAATACATTTTTTATTGCAAAATATACTTTCGCAGTCATAAATATAATAATTATTCGACTTCACTGCTGAAAACACATTATTCCTTCGGAAATCGAAGAAATACGAATTTTTTATCATAATTCGTTAATTTTATATCTTTTTTATAGAAAATAAGTGTCAAGAAGTAAGATAACTTCTTTTAAAACTTTTCTACCCTTTCAGTTTTGGATTCTCAGTAAAAAAGAACTGATCTCTTTGTGTTTTCAGCAGTGAAATCAAATTATTATTATATCTATGACTGCGAAAGTTTATTTTGCAATGAAAAATGTATTTTTATGCATTTTCTAATTATTATTTGATTAAAACAATTGATTTGGATGTTTTAAACATTTTAAATAAGCGCGCGCTATGCAGTCAATCACAAATTTGGCGCGACGCATGCGCAGTGCGTTTGGGGAGCACTGATTGAAACAACTCTGAGGCCTTAAAACGTCACATCCTGTAAAATGCTGAGCCAATAAGAACAATGGGTTGTAGTGGCTCCATTGACTAAGGAAGGCCAGTTCGCGAGTTTGCGAAAAAAATTATGTGCATCCACACCTCGACTTTTGGCACATTCGCATTGCTATGCTTAACAAATCCTGATTTTAGTGAAATTCTAAGCATTTTAAATACCTTTTTTGCCCCTTTATACTTTTTAACACGTTTTAAACAATAAACGTGAAAATAGGTTATGTTTACTTCAATCAATGACGGCCATATTGATTACCCCATCAACTACGCTAATCAGATGTTTACTTCCGACGTTCGTCCAATCATAATACCTCATCTTACCGGCAAAAAATTTAAAAAGTATACTTTTTAAAAATTGCAATGGATATTAAAACTTTTTTTTTAACTTTTCTCCTCCGGGAAAAAGATATATTTGAAAATTTGCAATGTCTATGTGTACTGAAAAAACTGAAGCGCTACTTTTGAATATCGAGGTGAGTTAATTGACATAATTTTCTTTTCTTTGCAGCAGCTTTACTTTCTCCTTTGCAGCATTTTTTTAAATCCCTTAAATAAATTGGAAATATTACAAATATTACCAAAATGATGTAAGTTTGTAGAAAAAACATAAAAGTAAATTGTCTCAAAAATTAACCTTTGATTCTTTTTACATTCATAGTAATATAACGAAGAGATCATGTGAGTTTTGTCCTCGATAAACTATCCCTTCATGTAGAAAAACTTATTTTTTATAACATAAAATATATATTTGGAAATATCAATTCTGTTTTTAAACATTCATAGTTGTATGTCTCAAGTAAGCTAATATGGTACAGGATTACAATTTTGCAGAATAATAAAAATTGCAAATGTTTAAAAATACCGAAAATTTAATTAGCGAACGAGAAAATTTAAATCTATTGAAAATAACTAATAAAATATAATATTTAATAGCACAAAAATCACTCCTAACATTCTTTACCTGCGATATTAATTCTAAAAAATAATAACTTTTTACGATTAACAGTAACAAAATTGTTTGAACAAATGAAAATTATTTAAACAGTTAAAAAATATGTTAAGAAAGAATTATTATTCTTCAAATTTATCAACTGTATCATTTATTCCAAAAAAAAATTAAAAACTAGTTGAAAAAATACTTGGAAACTTGTAACTTTTCGAATAAAAATAGAGAAAATTAGAAAAATACAGTCTTTAGCATGAATTTGATATAAAACTGCTATTTTGCATTTTTTTCGACATTTTCCGCGCATAATACAAGGGAGTTACAGATGTCAAAACTAAAGTTTATTGGGTAGAAATTATATCTTGAACATTCCTTAAGAGATGACTAAACTTTAATTCATAAATGTTAATAACAAGTACTTCAATTTTCTCGATAAACCCGCTTTTCCCATTGAAACCCCATGTTAATCGATTTGAAAAAATAGGGAATCTTTTTTTTGTGGAAAACGAATAAAATTTCGTCGAACGCAAAAAATTGAAAGTCGAATTTTCGGACCACCCTATTTTACAGTTTCAGGGTGTCTAGCGACCGGGAAATACGGGAATTTGCCGGGAATTTTGTAAAACCTTGAAAAATACGGGAATTCTTTGAACGATCCGGGAATTCTGTTGCCATAAATTCCAAATCTTTATTTTCTGTGTAAAATTATTCTTATATAATAAAAAGTTTGAAAAACGTAATTTGTCTTTTTGAAAAGGAGGCGCAAATCACAGCTAATGAACATCGTTTTCTTGGGCATGCGCAGAAACTCAACTTTTCAACTTCGAAAATCGAGTCGAGACCACGGGAAGTTTAAGTTACTTCACGTATATGGCGCTTGTGTCGTATGTGTCGAAAATTGCATGGTTAACAGGCTTGGGAAAGGCTGCACATGAAATATTAGCGCCGCGTTCGGAAAGATTGGAACTATTAACTTCCAAAAGAAACTTGCTTGTTTTTGGCGTAGGTAATGTACAGGAGTTTCGTCTTCTGTATCAATTCTCAATACCATGTGTCGAGTTCGACCCATGAATATCGTAAAAGCGCAACAGTGGATGCCCAGCCAAACGTTAGTCTTATCTGATTTTAAATTTTATTTTTGAATTAATAAATACCTCATTTTTGTAATACAAGTGACTGTTTATTTCAAACTATGCTCTTTCCGGGCGCTAAGCTATTGTCAGAGTTCCAATCCTCAAATAGCTAAACACATCACAAGAACAAACCGGGAAAAACGTTATTTCTGATCCGGGAAATCCGGGAATTTGCCGGGAAATTGTAAACGGAATTTCGCTAGACACCCTGAGTTTAAAATAAAGTAACACCTGCATTTTATTGAAAATGTATTGCGTTCATTTAAGGCCGTGACCGAAATTTCGGTACGTATAGCCGGATTTTTTCGGTACGCGTATACTTCCTTTATTTAAAGTATGAGTCAAGAAATGAGTTATTTCAGCTCAATATAAAAAATTATATTATAGGAAAAAAGGTCCATATATATTTGAGGACTAAATAATTCCATCACGTTTTTCAGAGTAATGTGAACTATAATAATAAATTTAAAGATGAGAACCTTTTCACATAACAATTCTTCAAGCCTTTGAAAATATGGATTAATCCGTCCGTCTTGTTATTCTTAAGATGGACACAGCGCTCTGAAAAATAAGTACAAAAAAATTATATTTTCGTTCAGAGTAATATCATTTTCGTTACAAAAAAATGGTGAAACTTACTCGCAAAGTTCCTTTGCTCCAGATAGCGTTTTATTGAAATGTAAGTCAGTTTCAAAGTCTGCGTGTGGAACTAGGAAAAAAAGACAGTTTTTGCAATTTACCTAAATTGTTTCTGATAATTTTCTAATCATCTGATGTTGCATTATTTACAGAAGCCAGGCGTCGAACTGACACACTTTTCTATTTTTTGTTACTTATTTTGTGAGAAGCCAATTTTTATTTCTTTTTTCTGTACTTGGATGTAAACGGTTGCGCATATAAAGCAGTTTCCGATTTTTTTCCCTTAACATGTTGTATTTCAAATTAAGCATTATCTGTTCGATTTGACGTCATAATTTAAAATCTTAAAAATTAATAAATACATATTTAAATACTTTGAACGTTCAGAATTAAAAATTGTTGATTTGAAAGCGTCTCAATACAAAGTTATTCAATTTCAATTCATTCAGTTTGTTATATTCCTATTTTCAAACTTTTAATCTGAAATAATTTCATTTCGATCGCTTTCAATTTAAATCGTCCAAACTTTTTCACAACTAAACGCACTTCGAACCTATTAAATTGTGCGAAAATTTATTCAAAAAAGTTAAATTTCAAATGATTTCGACGCCTCCATTCAATACAAGTCTATATGCTGACAGCGCCGTCTATGAGACTATATGCGAAATGGGCCGTGTATGAGACTATATGAAATTTGTACCGAGTATGAGACTATCTGCATTTTTGACGATTTCGAGTTATTATTATATTCTAATAGAGTAAATAATCCTGCATCGTTTGTTAAAATATTTTACAATTCTGTAAAATGTTGAAGGAATACAAAGGAATATATAAATTAGTATTTTTATTTAATTTTGCGTGCATTATGGATCTATAGCATGCTAGACATTCCGAAGAAAGGGCGACAAAATAAGAAAAATTAAAAATATGCGAAAGAATGTAAATATCCTACAAAAAGTACATTTTTTTCAAAACACAACACAGGAAATTCCATTTATATGATCTTATTCAAAAGTCACAGTCGAAATACAATTATCGACGGAATTATACTTTCTTGTTATTAAATAAGAGGTATGGTTTTTTAATGCAGTGGTGGTAACCCTGTATGTTGTATCCACACCAAGGATGCCAAGGATACTATGTGACATTTGGAGGTTATATATAATAACATAACCTCGAATATAAGCTTTTTGCTTTTCCTTTATTTCTTACAGCTTTCAAGTAATTTGCATACAGGCAAATTATTAAAAAACATCCATATACTTCAAACATCAACTTCAGTGATTTATACATTTCAAATTTATTCATTTTAGTTAGCTATTATTAAAATTATATCCATTCTGAGAAAAGTCATCTACCTATTATCAACTTTTTATTGATTTCAAACTCGTTCATTGACAGAATTTGCGGGGAAATATTGAGATTAGAAGTTGAGTAAACATAAGCAACAATTTTCATTGTTTTAGAGTGCACCTATGACTTTTTTAAAACATTTCAAACTTCAAACAGCTCTCCTGAAAAGTTGCTAGAATGCAGATAGTCTCATACTCTGTACAAATTTCATATAGTCTCATACACGGCCCATTTCGCATATAGTCTCATAGACGGCGCTGTCAGCATATAGACTTGTATTGAATGGAGGTGTCGAATTTATAAATCCAGGGTGTTTACCGTACCTGCAAACCCCGGAATTGTGAGGGCATTTTTGTTCAAAGTCAGGGCATTTTTTCAACTGAAAATTTAACTATGCTGATTAAATATTCCATCATTTTTGTGGAAAATACATCTTTTTGGTTTAAAATTTAACTATCCCAGTTACAGATTCATCATTTTGCTTGAGAATTCATCACTTTGTTTGAAAATTGCACTATTTTTTGGTGGTCTTTTTTTATTGTTGAAATTTTTTTAATACCTAAAATGTAACTATTCCGAGTGAATATTCCATTATTTTGGTTGAAAATTCATCTCTTTGGTTGAACATTAATTTTCTTAACTGACAATTTAACCTCGAATTTGACTATTCAATTTTTAATTGTCAATTTATCTTTTTTATTTGAAAACTCATGTATTTTGTTGAAACTCCATTTTTCTCGATAGAAATTAGTCTTTTAAGTTGAAAATCCACTTCCTAAAAAAACGAGGAGATCAGATAATTAAGAATGACGAAATAATTTCAAAAATACAATAATTTGCCATTTTCAACGATCTAATCTTTTCAATTTTTTTAGAAGTGGATTTTGAACATAAGAAAGTTTTTATATGCTGAACAAAAATTATTCATAATTTTTAGACCTTCTAGATTTTTTTTTTCATTTTCAGGTCTCCGTAAAAAATTTCATTTTTCCTATATAAAAACAAATAAAAAATCTGAAAAATATTGTAAAAATTAGGCATATCATGCAGATTAAGAAACAGGTTGAAAACAATTTAAAGAAAATTTAAGTTTTCCAAATTTGTTTCTAACTTGTGTAAAATAATTTTTTTGATGTTGATACTTAGGGCAGAAATCGTTAAAATTAAAAATTAAAAATTAAAATATTTTTCTAACAATACTAAATTATACATTCTCTTCATATTTTATATTTATAGAAATAATATTGAGCCTCACTTGTATTTCCAAATGCGCAAGCCTGACTACCTCGTGCAACCACATTTTTTAATTTTTTAATTTTATCCTTATTTTCCACCGTCACACTTGGCGAATTTAAGCAGGACAAAGTAAATTTTTCCATATTTTCCAATAGGTTTATTTCATCCGTGTCCGTAAGACACTTGATAAATTTTACACCTTGTTTAAAAGCATCATTATGTTTAAATTGTTCTTCAAGCACTTCTACGTCAACTCCTTTCATTACCTCTTTGATAACTTCTTTCGCAGCAGCTGCACAGAAATATAAAAAACGACACATAATTCAAATAATTATATAATATTATATTGTGCTACAAGTGCGGAAAGTAGGCCATTTCACACGAGTGGGAAGTTTGTTGTGCGAGCCAGAGGCGAATTCAAGGAAGTTGTAGGCAAGTCGGAACCGCTGAGCAAGATGAGCCGATGGTAAGATACTGTAAACTTCACAAGAGATACAATTGCCTACTTTTAGCACTTATGGCACACGATATTTTTGTAACAAATTGAGGGAATTTTCGATTTCAGAAACAATAAAACCAAATTCTCCGCAAATTTTTCGAAATTTATTATAAAATTACCGAAAATTTCTGGATATTTGAATATCAGAAATTACGAAACATTTTGGAAACTTTTGGTAAATTCAAAAATTAACGGAAAATTGCTAAATTACCGGCATTTCAGGTATCCAAAATTTTCGGTAGTTTACGGTAATTTGTCAGTAATTTATCTTATCAATTCGATATTTGTACAATCACTATTGACTGCTTACAATCAGTCTGTCAAGCGTCATCACTCATAAATTTAAAATTTAAAGATTTTTTCGGGTTTCAATCGTGTGCGAAACTATGAATTCATAGTTTCGCACACGATTGAAACCTGAAAAAATCTTTAAATTTTAAATTTAAATTGATATAAAAGTAATTCTGATTCGAAATGCGCAAGCGCAGAAAAGGTAATCTTGGATTCAATTTTTCTCAAAAATACAATTTTATCGTGTCGTAAAAAACCAAAAAAAACCTACTTTAACAGTTTCAACATCTTTGACATCAAACTTTTCGATACTCCATTTTTTCTTATACTTCATTATTTTTTTTTTACCAAAACATTGTCAAATCTGTTCAATTAAGTCCTTTTTGGTTATTCATCACAACATAAAATTGTGTTAATTCTGTTGTTGAATTTTGCCGATTACTGGTCCAATAATGAAGTAATTTGAAGAAAATAAACAACATAATTTGTATTAATCGGCAAAATTTAACATAAAAAACTAATAAATTACCCCTGGCCGACAAAATTAAATCAATACTTTTAAATAAAATTATATTATTGCGAAAAAATAAATCTTTAAGGATTTTATACATATAGTTTCGCAAAAAGCTCGAAATAACGCGAGATAGAAAAAAGTGTCAAGAGACATTTTCCTACAATTTTTTGTGGAAAAGATTTTGATCATTCGACTTTTTCCATGTCTTAGTCGTTTCTGTAGAAAACGTGATTTTTTGTTTAAAAAAAAACACAAATTCTTCCTTCTCTCCTTCTTTCTTCCCTCTTTCTTCTTTACGTATAGACGTTGGCAAACTTTAGTGGAGGACTTTTATCAGTATGCAAGTAAAAATTGTAAAATGTAAAAAAAAAAGATTAATTTTGTGATTTGAAAATAAGATATTCGGAATATACTATTTTTTCAATTCATGGCTTATGTAATTTGTTTGAAAAAATTTAATATTTGATAAGTTTCAGGAACATAATTGAAACGGTAAGAACGACAACTAGGTGAAGCCAAATGCTTTCAAAAATCTTATTGTCTGCAGTTACAAATACTTTATATTTTGGACTTTTGATAAATATTAGAAATATGTAAAGAAACAAATTTTATTTAGGGGTTGCAATCAACAAAAAAAGTTGCAATTTTGAAAAAAATGAAATTCCTACCAAAAAGAGATGAATTTTAAAATTAGAAAAAAAAATTTCAACCAAGAAAGATTTTTCCGTTAAAAATGAAAGAGAGAAATCCAAAATGTTGGATTTATAATCCGAAAAGACCAGCTTTCAAAAAACAGTTTATTCTTCAAACAAAAAAGATACATTTTGAAACAAACAGTTGCTCTTTTAACCAAAAAATTGATTTTTTACACACAAAAAAACTATTTTTTTACTAAATTCATCAATTTTCGACCAAATAGTTGAGTGTTTATCCAAGAAGATTGCTTTTCTATGTAAAATGGAATTATTACAATAACACCGAGAAGCCCAAAAGTTTCCTTGAATATTCCTGGAATATTCCAATCAAAGTTTCGGAGAATGTTCAGGAAATATTAGTAAAAATGTTCGCATTATATACATTTCATTTAAAAATCAGATCTTTTTTAAAAAACTCATATGTTCTCACTGCATCACTTGCAGTCTAATTTTTAAATCAGTCGTATTTGCTAATTGTTGCATGGAAGTTTAGAAACTTGGATTTATCTTACAGAAATATTTCGGATCTTACTAATTCTGCAAGATTTAATAATTTTTTTTAGGTTAATATTGAATGTGAAGATGCTAAAGCTGGCGATAGAAAATCTGTCAATACAAAACTATTATAAGGTTGTCTTTCTTTAGTTAAGAAACGTGTTAAACATTAATACTAATAAAAAATATTGTACTACATATTGTAATACATAACATAATATAATAACTGTATCTTATTGTAAAACAGTAAAAACTCAAAATTATAATAGGTATTAAATTAAAAGAAAAAATATTGTACAAGTTATTATTTATACCCCAATCACATCGTGGTGGTTGAGGGACGTTAGGAATGCTATAAACTTGATGAGTGATAGGCCTGATATTGAAATCGAAGATTGGTTCCCGAGCATTTTGAAGTGCTATTAGTCCAGCACCTGCAGTACCAATTCCTAGTGCAGCCATTAACCCTTGTCCAATTGCAGGGATTGCAGGTATCAATATCTGCACAAATGGGGCGCTTAAAACGCAGGAGATGTACCCTGAAAAATTGAAAACAAATCACTAAAATACTGTTCTTTAATTTCTATAAGTAATTATTTAGATTTTTTTTGCTTAAAATAAACAATAACATTTCTGAAAAAGGAAATTTGTTATTATATGGGTTTCTGGGGCAAAAAGGCCTGTTCCTGCCTTTTTTTATTTTGTTTTACAGAAGTAGAAGAGACCGCCCTACAGTAGATCATATTAATCTATAAATAGATAATCATTCATTTACAGGACTGTCACATAGTATAATTAATCTACTTGAAAAAATGAACTAATGATCGATCCCGTCCAATTTGTTCCTCTTCCGGAAAAAGAAATTCCACATTTTTCATTTAAATCGGTCAACGTTAGCCCGTACCCCAGACTTGAAATTAACACGGGGGTTTAAATGGAAAAAGCTCGATTTTCGAAAAAATGTGAAAAAGAAGTACTTGTTGTTAATTTTGTGTAAATTAAACTTCAGCCACCTCTTAAGGAATGTTCAAGAAATAATGTTTACCCAATAAAATTTTACCTTAACCCCCACAATTTCCTTGTATTATGCGTGGAAAATGCCCCAGAAAATGCAATAGGGAGTTTTATGTAAAATTAAAAAAAAAAGTTCGAACAAATGAAAATTTTTTAAGCAATTGTCACATATCCGTTAAAAAAAAATTACTTTTAACATTCGTTAATTCTGTCATCAACTTCAGAAGAAAACAACTTTTTACGATTAACAGGGGAAAAATTGTTTAAATAATCACTAAATATGTTAATTTGTACATGTTATTTTTGATATTCATCAACTGTATCATTTATCTCGAAAAGTAATAACTCTACAAGATTTAGAGGCGAGAACAAATTGTCATAAGAAATAATAATTGCTTTAAAAAATTGTAATTAGTTCAATAGCACTTGGAAACTTGTGATTCATGGAATATAAATAATTAATTTAGAAAAAGTTCAAAAACATACTGTAATATACGTATATACCGTACTATATGCATGCGAATTTGATATAAAACTAATATTTGTATTATTTTGTATTTGTTTGAACAATAATTATTCAAATTATTTTATGCTGAAATAAATGTTTGAGATGTATCTTCTATAATTAATGCAGTAATTTGTTAATTTAGTTAAGTGTGTAGTTTATGAATAATAAAAAAAATTGTTTATACAAGTTTAATTATTTTGAGAATTTGTACAAAATTCAAGTATTTAACAATAAGTGACTCAATTCACCAAAATTTGAAAAAAATCAGATTTTTCAATATAATTGCTGTACAATTAATCTTGAATAAATTGTTTCAACAATTCGATAATTGTTTGAAAATTTTGTTTTCTTAACAATGGCAAATCACGGCATCACATACAAAAAATGGTAACCTTCAAACATTTATTTCAGAACAAAATTGTTTTAAAAAAAATAATGTTTCAACAAATGCGAATTTGTTACATAATAAGGTATTGATTTTCGATATTTAATTATTATTATTATTATTATACCATTAAGCCTTTTCCCTTCCGGGGTAGGCGTGACTTGTTCGGTTGTAAGGTAGTGAAATAGGTATATAGGTTTGAGGTTGATTGGTATATGGGTATAGGGTGGATGGGTATGTAGGTGTTATGTATAGATGTTTTAGATTGATCTGGAGTTCTCGTGTTATTTATATAAATGACACGTTCACTCCGCAACACTGCTCCGACCCAGGTTGCTGATCAATCTCTCTAGCGATCACCCCAAATGAGGAGCCTCACAAAATTATTATGTATGGTTCCCCACTTGGGCCCATTAGTATCCAAGGTCTTTGTTTCAGGCATCATTCACTCTATTGTCACTCTGTTTATAAACTATTTGTCGCCACATATTTCTGTCCTGGCATACTACTCTAGCTTCATTCACGTCCATGCATTTTTTCATGCAGGCTCTTGTATTTCTATGGCTTCTTATGTCTCTTCGTATTAGTGTCTCATTCACAGATTCTAACCATTCTTTCGGCGGTCTACCTCTTGGCATTTTGCCATTTACTTTACCTTCATACACTTGCTTAGTCAGTCGTTGATCTTTCATTCTTCCAAGTGTCCGAACCACCTTAGCTGATTTCTTTCCCATATGTCAACTAGTGTCTCCCCTGTACCACATTCTTTGAGGATTGTCTCGTTTCGTACTTTGTCCATCAGTGTTTTCCCGCATATTATGCGCAAAGGTGTCATGCCGAACGCGTTGATTTTACTCCTGTCCTTTTCTTGACAGGTCCATGTCTCGCTACCGAATAGTGCAGTCGGTGCGAAAATAGTTATGTATGGCCATTTTAGCTTTTTTTTGATATGTTTTTATTTGTGAGGATGGACCCTGCTCTACCGATAACCTGCTTACCCTTATTTATGCGCCTATCTAATTCCCCATCTATTTTTCCGTCGTTAGTGAATAGACTACCTAGATATACGTACTTGTCAACTTGTTCTAATTTCTCATCATTTAGGACTATGTTGCATATTGTTTTCTCACTTTTTCCCTCAAACACCATGACTTTCGTTTTATTCACGTTAATTTTTAGGTCCATGTTCTTCATGCTTGTATTAAGTTTATTCAACATTCTTTGCAAGTCTTCGACTGATTCTGCCATAACAATCTTGTCATCCGCGAAAGCCAACCCACGTACCTTGACGGTTTCGAGATCTACACCTTTTTCGTCGAAGAGGGCAGTTCTAAGACACTTATCCATGAATATGATAAATAGCCACGAGGACATAACGCATCCTTGTTTCACGCCTTGCATAATATCGGACCATTCACTCTTTTTCCCATTTACCCTTACACTCGCTTTACTACCTGTATATAATAAGCGAAAACAATGATTTTGGTTCAAAATTAAAAATAGTTGAAATTCTCTAATAAAGACGGATTTTCGACAATTCATTAGAATCCTCAAGTAAAAGACATTAATTTTCAACCAAACAGTTGCATTATTAGACAAAAACATTTATTTTATACCAAGAAGACGAATTTTCAACAAGTGTTTTCAACCAAAAGGATTAATTTACTACTAAAAAAAGACGAATTTTTAACAAAATATGTCATTTGTTTTACGAAAAATGACAAAAATTCATTTTCTTTTTAATAATTTACAACCATGTAACGAAACGATTAATTTTCAAGTAAAATGATAAGTTTTCAACAGAGTGTAGCTCAAATTGCGATCAAATAGTTGAACTTTTTACCAGATTTTTGAATTTTTGAGTCAAGAATACGAACTTTCTACACTAGGGTGGTTCTTATTTATACTTGGTGGATTTTTTTCTCGAATTCCTCTGCTCTCCCCCCCCCCCAGTTTTGTTCAAATGCCCAAAAAAAAATCTCCTTCATATTTGAGCAAAATCGATTAATATTTAGGGGTCGCGCAGAGACCACGAAATTTCCCATTGATTTAACATGGGAACAAGCCAGCTTTTTGTAAATCTAATATTTGAACCTTATAATATGTTACAAATAATTATGTGTTTTATATTGCTCAGAATTCATCAGAGAATAAGAATCAATCATAAATTTTGAGGTTGAATAATTTTAAGCCACTCTTATGGGTCCCCAAAGAAAACACCATAAGTGACAAATGTGAATTTTATGTAATATTGCGGTTTATTGACGTTTTTTATAAGTTTTTTTCACATAAATAATCATTGATCAGTAATTAAGGAATACCCAGTCATTTCTTAACTAATATTCAATTGTTTAACCAATTTAAATTTGTTGAAATATTTGTTTTTTCAGCTAACTCGCGAAATGAACGTATTTTCTAGATATTATGAGTTATTTAATCAATAATAACAACAAAATAATTTGTTTAGATAATTTTACAATTATTCAAAAAAGACGTATTTGTTCAAGCATATATTGTACCTAAAAAAAGCAGTAAAAACGTTTTCTCACTAAATTTTCGACAAATTTTAATATTTTTGAGTACTCATTTGTTTATTATAAATAATCGTTGATGTTTAAACAAATTATAATTTCTAGAACAATTTTTTCGTTTACATTTTTTTTGTTGCTATTTTTCGAAAGATTATCATATTTTTATGTTTTACTTTGCTTTTTAAGAATGCTCTTAAATGTGTAAACAAATTAAAATTGTTGAAACAATTGAATATTAGTTAAAACATGACTGGGTATTCTTAAATTACTGATCAATGATTATTTATGTAAAAAAAACTTTTTAAAAGCGTCAATAAACCGCAATATTACGTAAAATTCACATTTGTCACTTATAAGGTTTTCTTTGGGAACCCATAAGAGTGGCTTAAAAGTATTCAACCTTAAAATTTATGATTCATTATCATTCTCTGATAAATTCTGAACAATATACTAAAACGCAGAATTATTTGTCACATATTATCTGGTTCAAATATTAGATTTACAAAAAGCTGACTTTTTCCCATGTTAAATCAATGGGAAATTTCATGGTCTTTGCGCGACCCCTAAATATTAACCGATTTTGCTCAAATTTGGAGATTTTTTTGGGAGAATTTGCACAAAACTGAGGGGCGAGAGCAGAGAAATTCGAATAGTGAAAAATAAGGGCAGTGTTGCATTTTTAACCAAAAATATGGAATTAAAAAAAAAAATTCAAACCAAAGAGACGAATGTCCAACAAAACAGTTGCATTTTTTATCAAAAAGATCTTTTAGTTAAGAAAGAAAAAAATCGACGAAATAGTTGAATTGTTAAGCCAAAAAGACGAATGTTCAACAAAACAGTTAAATTTTCGATCAAACAAATTTTTTAGTCGTGAAAGAAGAAGAAATCAATGAAATTATTGAATTTCTAAGCAAAAAAGGCGAATTTCCAATAGAACAGTTGAACTTTGAATCAAAAAGGGATGACTTAACAAAATTGTTGAATTTTTAACAAAATATCTTATGTAAGATATTTGTTTGACCACGTACCCTCCCGCCATTTAAGACAGCCTAGAAAAATCCTTGGCGTAATTTATGCTTTTTAGTTGCTGTTAATATACAAATTTCGTATATTATTTCACAATAAAGCCACTTTCGCACATATTATAAATACAAGTTTAAATACAGTATAATATGTCTGTTTTGATTCGATTCAATTTCACATGGTAGAATTTTGAGTTTTCTCTATTTTATTATGCTGAATGAAATTGTGACAAAAAATAAAGTTATTTAGTAAATTTATGTAATAAAAAATAAAAATGAGTTCAAAAACAATGTGTGTTATTATATTTAAGATGCAACATTTTTTAGTTAGGCCGCAACCGCACTAAAATCTAAAAGACACATTTAGTGTGATGCTTTACAATAGAAACTAGAAAATCATATATATATGTGTATATATTCTGATAGGGGCCCCTTCAGAACCCAACTTCAAATAGGGAAAGATGAGGAAATTTCTGCACGGGTATCAAAATAATACAATTTTTAATATTAAATAGCGCTTTTATACAATATATAGATTACTCTATTGGTTCCATACATAAATTACACCGATTTTTTTTGAGATAAAATCTAAAATGAGATGGACCAATGTGACTAAAGATACATTTTACTTTTAAAAAAGTGACTAAGAAATGAATGGAAAACGTGACCAAAAGTTTATTTGAAATACTAATTTTTGAGTATGATGAGTGTGAGCAATATAATAATTTACCACAATACTCACATGCAATCACTCCAGTAATTACAACTCCTTTTACGATCTTCATGTTAATTTTCTCTTAAATTAATTATTCAGTACTTTTCTATTAACAATTCAAATATTTGGTTTCTTCAGGAGTTTTAACTACTCGTTATGTACTTGAAACGTTAGTACCTAAGGTAAAACAAGAGTTCAACTGAGTGTACAGACTGCATAGGGATGTTCAGGCTGTCTTCTTCATATATCATGCAAAATTGTTTTCTTTTTGTATCAATAATTAAGCTAAAATGTCAAAGTTCGTATCAAGATGTTTCTCCATATCGAGAGTTATGTCTGCAGTGTCTGCACTAACTTTTTCAAAACAATTTATTTATCGTTGTTTGTAGACTTAAAAGCTGGGGATCCCCGGGGTTAGTTCATGTTACTGGACTTACGATATTACAATTTATATATAGCCATAGCGATATTAATACATTGTAATCTCCATACAAGCCAATATGCGATATCCGGTTCTGCGTATGAATTAATTGAATCACAGAATGTAAGGTGTCATCCACAAATTAAACAATATAGAAAATGCAATAAAGGAACTTCCCCGAAAAATAAAACAGTAAAAAGCTGTGTCATCTATTACTACTACTATCTTTTAAAATCCCTCAAAATCTTTACAATCGATTGAAATTTCTTGAAATTTCTTGAGGGCCTTCAAAATCCCATAAAAATTACTTAATCCTTACTTGCTGCTCCCATATCGATCTTTCGAAATTCCAGGAAATTCTTAAATCCGCATGAAATTTGTTTAAATCCTTAAAAATCATTATCCTTGCATTTTTTAAATATCTTGAGAATTCCTTAGAGTTCTTTAAAATATCATAAATTATTTCAAATGTTTGTAAATCCCTTGTAATTTTGTATAGCTCTTGAAAATTTCTTGAAATATTTTCCAATCCCTTCAAATCTTTAAAGTCTTTTGAAATTCCTTAATTCTTGTGACTAAATTCTTTGAAATATTATTATTATACACAAAATTCCTTAAAATCCCGTGAAATCATATAAAATTTGATGAAATTCCTTGAAATACTTCTTGGGAACCTTTCAAAATCCTTTAACATTACATAAATCTTCAGAAATCTTATAACATCCTGTGGAATTCGTTGAAATTTCTTCAAATCTCTTCGAAATATTTGGAAACCTTCGAAATCCATGAAGATCCCTTAGAATCTTTTTAAATATCTTACAGTATATTTATTTATGAATGCAATTTCAAATACTGACAAGATGAAGTTATTCAAGATAATTGTTTAATCTTTTGCAGGTGAAAAGTTTGTTTTTTGTGTGTCTTATCCATTATATGACAATTGCGAAAGAATCAATAAGGTCATAGTAATTTGATCCAAATGTATTAAAACTTTTTCAATATTGATCTTCTGACTTTTTCGAAGGATTTCAGTATATAAAGTTAATTAACATTTGCAAATAAGAATTTTTATTTCATTACTATTCACAAGCATGTAATGCGCTTGTGGTATAGTATCTAGAGTAAACTCGCAAAAACTCGAAGAAAAAAATTTTCATTGCATTTTTGGACTACCCTAGTAATCAAACCCTTATTTAATATGTAATATAAGGCACAAGTATTTTAAGATAACAAAATATTTATTTATATTGCTTTTATAGTGTTTGTAACCGGTGAATCGTTATTATCCATTTTCTGAGACATTGCCATATTTTAAGTATTAGAATATTAGTACTTTTTGGTGAAATACAATTCACTACTTAAAATGTGGAAACTTTCGGTTTTTACATGATTACAAAAAGTTTAATTTGAATCATTAGAAGCTATTAGAAAAATATGTTCTTCAACATACTTTCTTCTTGTCATTGTTTGCTTCTGTATAGTCATGGCAACTTATTGTCTTTACACTTGAACTTATTCTCTAGCACAATTCAGTTACTTTTTACATTCCGTGTTTAATACTTCATCCTCATTTTCCCTACTTATATTCTTGAGAGGAAACCCAATTATTCACGTAAATTATAAAAAAATTATTATTATAAATATGACGATCGATTTTTATTATTTTCATGTAAGTCCACCATGCCGGACAGTTATGATGCTTGCTAAAGCATTGGGTGTCCATTTTAATTATATTAAAGTGAGTCCCCTTGAAGGTGAACATATGAAGCCAGAATATGTCAAGGTATGCAAGAATTTAAAAAAAGTTATTTCTATAGCTTAAACCCTATTATCAATTTTTTCGAGAAGTACTGAAAAAAGCTATGTTTGAATCAGTGAAAGTTCACCAAAATTCAAGTCACGTTGCACTGATTTTCCACTTTAAATACTTTGAATACTTTAAATAATAATAAATAAAAGCATTGATTCCAACAAACCCAAAAATTGTACAAAAATTGCCGATGTAATTAATTAATAATTGAAAATATCATTCTTTGACAAAAAACAATAACAACAAAATATTAAAAATTTCAAATCTTCGGTGGAATTGAATGAATTTTGTTTAAAATAACTGATTTCCGCTGAAAAATTTTAACACGCATACATTATAATATAATTTTTGTTTGGATATGTCAACTTGAAATTGTTCAAGCTATTAAATTTTATTATAAAAAAAATCAATAATAATTTCCAATGAAAATCTGTACAATCTTTTTTTTTTAATACCAATTGCCGACTAAAACACTAACTAACCAATTTCAGGAAAAAGGTGGGGGTTTTGTGAAAAAAATTTTCTTTCTTTAAAAAATAAAAAATAACATTACCATTTTTTATTTTTTTCTGGATTTTGAAATAGTGCAAAACACTGGATAAACTGAAATAAGAACAACCTTCATATCTCATAAATTGCAAAAATGGCACGGTTTTTAAAGTAAATTTGACAAAAAACTCATAGTACCTTGAAAATGTTTAAATATTCGTAAAACATGAAAAAATGTCACTATGTTAATTAAAAAAAGATACATGTCTTCTTATTTTTCAATTAGAGAAAAATATTTCATAGGAAAGCTAATCCTGAACATGTTATACGTTATACGTCGGATATGAAACAACTTTAAATAATGAAAAGTCAATCACCTTTTCAACAAAGAAGATTGCGAGATTTTCCAGATATAATTATTTTCATTTTTATTAAAAAATACTTGAATTCATAAAAAAGACTAATTTTCAACAAACCAGCTGAATCTTCGACCGACAAAAATTATTCTCAACCAGTTGTTTTTTTAACCATAATACATTGAATATTTTCAGAAGAAGATGATTTTTCTACAGAAAAGTTAAATTTTTAACCCAAAAAAATGAATTTTCCACAGAAAAGTTAATTTTCAACCAAATACATGAATCTTCTATCAAGAAGATTAATTTTCTACAAAAAAGATTTCAACTGAAATTATAAATTTTCAATAAAAAAAATTACTTTTTAACAAATTAGTTCAACTTTTAACCAAGTAATTGTATTTCCAACCAAAAAAGGTGAGTTATCAACCAAAAATGTAATAGTTGATATTTCAATCTAAAAAGATTTTAATTTTAAATCAAAAACAGTTGAATTCATCAAATTCAACCAGAGAGACTAATTCTTTGTCAGAAAAGACAAATTTTCAAGAAAATGGTCACATTTTTAAACAAAAAGATAAATATTGAACTAAAATGGTGAATCTTCAACCAATAAAGTGATTTTAAAGCAAAGTAGTTTAACTTTTGACCAAGTAATTGAATTTTTAACCAAAAAAGATGACATCTTAACACTGAATATAATAGGTTATTATTATTATTCTGGGTTGAGATCGTAAGAGCTTCTGATGCTCGGGAGATCCCGCTGCATCCCCTTGTAAGCCTAAGCGTGACCCCAAAGCCCTCTCCACACGACGAGGACCGCAACCGCGCTATTGGCCGTTACTTCTGACTCACTGGTGCAGTTACTGCCCCTGAATGTGAGTCGTTCCTCTGCAATCGCGGGACAGTGACTAAGGATATGAATAGCTGTCTCATAATTCCTTCCGCACAGACGACAGAGGGGACTTTCTGCGAGCCCTATTCGATGGGTCCTAAAAGAAAGTACGCAACTCACGGTGACGGATAGGATCTAAGTAACTCGCGCTGTCAAATAGAATCTAAGCAACTCGTTGGGACCGATAGAAAAAACGCAACTCGCGGTAGCGGATAGAAACTACGCAAGTAACAAAATGCAAGTTTTTAGGAAACCGTGTTGAAAGTTTAATTAGTCTTCACAATTCAAGTGTAATTATTTCAGATATAATAAAGTGTTCCTAGTGATCTTGTTATCATCGCAAAATAAAGTATAACCTGAACTTTATGTTTAAAACCTCTTAGAATCAGTCACCTGGGTCGTAGGATAGCTGTGTATAGATCCACATAAGTGTCTCCGACTTCAAGCCCCATCTTTTCTTTATGGCTCTCCTACAAAGCCGTAGAGTTGCTACTAGCTTTTTGCACTTGTTTTTCAGGTGCTCGTTCCATGACAGTTTCTTATCTACAATGACTCATAGATATTTAGCTCGTTCTTTGATTTCCAGTTGTTGTCCCCACAAGTTCTGTGTACTCGTATTTCCCCACTGATACCGTCTGGTGAATACAGCTGCGTCTGTCTTGCTCGGATTGAGCGATAATCCAGTCTTCTTGCACCTAGAATGCACTATCCACAGTGCTTGCTGCATTACTCTGAGGAGCACATCCAGATGCTGGCCGCGCACGATAACCAATATATCGTCCGCGTAGCCCATAACATGGTAGCCCTGACTCGTGAGCAGATGAAGCAGTTCATTCACTACCAAGCACCACAGCAGGGGCAAAAACGCCTCTCTGTGGACATCCTGTGTCAACGGTTCCACATAAAGTGGTATCACCCTTCATCGTTGTTAGGTTCTTGCTGGCCAACATGTGGCTGGTCCACTCCACGACTGCTATAGGCACATGATGTGCAATCATGGCCGCCTTGATCACCACTCTGGAGGTGCAGTTGAAGGCTCCTCCGATATCCATAAAGGTTCCAATCGCGAGACCTTTCTGCTTCAGTTGTCCTTCAATTAAGATTACTGCTCCTCATAGGGCCGTCTCGGTCGAGTGACCAGGCCTATAGGCGTGTTGCTCCTTATGAAGTGGCCTACTCGACAAGACCTTGTCGCGGATATATCCATCCACAAGTCTTTCCACTGTTTTTAGTAGGAAATATGTAAGGCTGTTAGGACGGAAGTCCTTGGATGAAGTATAACCTATCCTGCCTGCTTTCGGAATGAAGACTACTCTCGCACCTCTCCATGCCATTGGAATATATGCCAGCGTCAGGCTAGCCCTAGCAAGTCTCACGAGCCGTCCTATGATGATCTCTCCCACCCACTCTGAGAGGACCGGACATATGCCATCCGGATCAGGAGACTTGTAAGGACTGAATGACTTCATAGCCCACCAAACACTGGAGGTAGTAACACTCTCGTTGGCTAGCCGCCGTTTCGGATCCAGCTGGGCCAGAGGCGGCTTTGGTTGCATCTGAGGTGTCGCCCCCTTTTCTCCAGACCTTATGAAGCCCGGAAATTGTGCCTTGATCAGGTGAGCCATGGTCTCCACATCCGACGCTGAGTACCCCGTTAGGCAATTTCAGGGTGCCGAGAATAGCATCTGGCTTTTAAGAAAGCAGCTTGTCCACTGTCCAGTCTAGCTGCCTCTGCTCCTTTCTCGAGGTATGTGAAAAATTTAGTCCAGCTTTCTTGCTTCGCCTTACGTATTGCACTCCTGTTTTCATCCCTCATGGTCGTAAATGAGGTCCATAGTTCATCCGTTTTGCCAGTACTGACATGTCTAAACCTCTCTTTGGTTTCCTTGCGAAACTCTTCTAGTTTCCCGTTCCACCAGTAAGTCTCCCCAGCCTTTCAGGCTCTTGTGGGTCGACTATTACTTTCATAAGTAGATTTGATGGCCAGTCTTGCCAGTCACCTCCAGGGTGTCCTCGTCTCTAATTGACCTGAGCACCTCCGAGAGTGCACTCCTTAGGTCCATGGAAAACTGTTCCCCGTTCGTTCTTCTTGGATTTCTGGCTCACTTAGAGCCAGCGGGTACAAAGGATTCCAACTCGAACTATATCTGTGCGTGAACTGATAGGGTGGGTTCGTCTGAGACTTTCCACTGCTTGACATTGTCTCTAAAACTAACGGTACAGAAAGAGATGTCGTTGACTTCCTCCCTGACCGGGTTACGAAACGTCGAGGTAGTCCCCGTATTATATTAGAGTATATTAGAGATTAAGTTTTATTTGCCGAAATGTATAGTTTAATTTATCTGTGATTTATACGATTTAACTTGTTTGTTTCCTTGATTTCGAAAAAGTCGAAATTTCAAACAATGGCAGTTACAATTTTGCTTCACACCTGATCTAATGTGTTCCTCACGAACTACTCAGATTCTGTTCTTCTAATTGATGATATTCCTATTGAATAAATTTAAAATGTTAGATGTTTGATTTATTTTGTTTTATTGAAAAGAGAGAATGTGTCAACCTTGCTCATTATTCGTCCCCACGTTTTTCCCTTACCCTGAGCTGTCGGGATTAAAATCAGTTGCTTGCAGTTTACATAATGAAAATTAATAACCTGTAAGTTTAGTGGCGTCTCCATAGGCGTCTGGCGCCAGCCTCAGACATTTAGTTTGTCTTACGTTTTATAAGTTTTTTAGGTCGAAATAGGACAAAAAACCACGTTGAGCAGCCAAGTAACGGGTAAGGGAGTTAAATATTTTAGCGAAAATCCCGTTACAAGTTTTAAGTTATTTTCAATCCCGTCAAAATTCTCAAATCCATAAATATCTTTTAAACTGACTCGAATTATTACTGAATTGTATTAAAATCTTTTGGATTAATTTTTGACAATTCTGAAAATCTTTTGTAATGTTTATAAGCTTTTTAAATATTCTCTTGTAATTAAAAAAAGATAAAGAATACTTTCAATATTGCCGGGAATCTTAAGACATTTTTTTATTATCTAGAAACCTTTCAAAATTCTGAAAAAGCTTCTAAATTTTTTGTCTTCTTCAAAAATCTACATTTCTTTTTGCTTCCTCATAGAGGAAGCTTTGTAATGGTAACATTTTTCAAAATTTTTAAATTAAAAATATCTAATACAATGTTCTAAGCAATTGTCCGGATGTGTGTGTGTGTGGATGTGTGGATGTCACGCTTTTTTGTGAACACGATAACTAGAAAACGGTTGTAGATAAATTGATGACATTTGGAGAGCTTATTTCCCTCACTAATATCTTGAAACTTACTGAAGGATTTCTAAAAATATTTATTGCATTTTTTTCTAGCACTCAATAATATTTTAAAAATCGGTTCTTTATAGTAAAACTTTTTTCATTCGCATAATTTAAAGTTGATACAAAAACAGAAAAGGTGTGTTGATTCTAGTCGAATCGATTGACATATAATATTAATAAATGTTATTGAAGGTTAAGGAAGCTATGGTAATG
>CAKNXH010068382.1:14473-31321 GCA_932178445.1 Andricus quercusramuli
GGGCATTACTACGCTAGTGGTACAGAAGTCGAAGTTTTTAAAGAATGGGCTTATAAATGTTGGTAAGGTGTTTTAAAATGACGAGAAACTATATAGATTTAACTACCGTGAAAAAATTGTTTATCTACTTTTTTGTAGAAAAAATTGTATGTTCCACCTTCAAAGAATATTGTGAATATTCGAAAGAAAATTACATTTTGAGTTATTGTGAAAAATTCTCAAAATAATCCTAAACACCAAAAAACAATAGATGACAGTATACATATTTTTTTTAAGTTTTGAAGTTCATGAACAAAGGGTCTAGCCGGATAAGATAGTCAAATCTGCCTCGTAGGGAACCTCTATAACTAAATACAACCTCATATTCGGCATGTATAGAAACCCCTTTTCCTAGATTTTCATGCCCCAGATCCCCATGGGGCAACATGGGACACCATTGAGTGCTGGCGAGTTTTTTTGCAATATCTCAGTCAATTTTTGAGCTAGGAAGAATAAAAAAAGCAAATTGTAGGGTTTTTCAAGCCCTACAAACCTATGAAGCCGAAAAAATTTTTGGCGCGAAATTCAAATTTTTACAGCCGTTTGAAAACTTCAAAAATTTTTATATCGGAAACAAAGACCGAATCCTCGCTAAAAAAAATTATGTTATGTATTTTTGGCTCAAAAATTCCTGTGATTTTTTTCAGATTTTTAAAAGTAGTGGAACGACCTCAAAAAAAATAAAAACCCCTAAAAACCGCGTTTTTTGCTTCTAGCTCTTTCTACATAATTCCTACGATGAAACCAATCACACCATCGTATTCTACGTGAAAAAATACAACGAAAGCGTGCATTAATTTTTCAAAAATAATTTTTGGCAGCCCTTCAAAAATTCAGAAAATAAAAACGATGAGCCCGGCTCACATGCCGTGCAGACATTCCAGATTTTTACTTCTTCCAATCGCAAGGGAAACCCAACGTAGAATACAATGGCGCAATCAGTTTCATCATGAAAATTATCCAGAATGCGTCAGAAGCGAAAAACTACAGAAAAGTTCGGTTCTTGGACGCTTAACGCTTTATATAATAAGATTACGATGAATCCGATTGCGCCATCGAATTCTACGAGAAAAAATATATCAGGAATTATGTATTTCTTTTGCTAAAGTAATTTTAATAGACCTTCACAAATTGAGCAAGTAAGATCATTCGACCCGACTCACAGTGACAATAAATAAAACGATAAGCCTCCCGCTCAGTCACCTGGCCCTGAGGGGTGTATGGCTATTTGGGAGGGCTCTGTAACACAGTTCATACATTTAGATTTCCTTATTCCAAAAATGACGTTAAAAATCATCAGTCATTAATTTCTATCAAAATTTATTTTCAAAAAAATAATACACGTTTTTGATGTAATTTTGTACGTGTAAATACGATGGCGTGGTTGGTTTCATCGTAGGAATTATGTAGAAAGAGCTAGAGGCGAAAGACCACTCAAACACACCGTTTTTGTCTCTAATTCCTTCTAAATAGATCCTACGTTAAAACCGATTGCGCCATTATACTCTACGCAAAAAAATACATCGAAAACGTGTATTACATTTTTGAAAATAATTTTTGTGAAATGACAATAATTTTTAATATTGTGAGCCGAGCCGATCGTTTTTACTTGCTGAATTTTTGTATAAACGATCGGCTCGGCTCACAATATTAAAAATTATCGTTTTATTCATTGTCACTGTGAGTCGGGTCAAATGATCTTACTTGCTCAATTTGTGAAGGTATATTAAAATTACTTTAGCAAAAGAAATACATAATTCCTGATATATTTTTTCTCGTAGAATTCGATGGCGCAATCGGATTCATCGTAATCTTATTCTATAAAGCGTTAAGCGTCCAAAAACCGAACTTTTCTGTAGTTTTTCGCTTCTGACGCATTCTGGATAATTTTCATGATGAAACTGATTGCGTCATTGTATTCTACGTTGGGTTTCCCTTGCGATTGGAAGAAGTAAAAATCTGGAATGTCTGCACGGCATGTGAGCCGGGCTCATCGTTTTTATTTGCTGAATTTTTGAAGGGCTGCCAAAAATTATTTTCAAAAAATAAATACACGCTTTCGTTGTATTTTTGTACGTAGAATACGATGGTGTGATTGGTTTCATCGTAGGAATTATGTAGAAAGAGCTAGAAGCAAAAAACGCGGTTTTTAGTGGTTTTTATTTTTTTTGAGGTCGTTCCACTACTTTTAAAAATCTGAAAAAAATCACAGGAATTTTTGAGCCAAAAATACATAACATAATTTTTTTTTAGCGAGAAGTCGGTCTTTGTTTCCGATATAAAAATTTTTGAAGTTTTCAAACGGCTGTAAAAATTTGAATTTCGCGCCAAAAAATTTTTCGGCTTCATAGGTTTATAGGGCTTGAAAAACCCTACAATTTGCTTTTTTTTATTCTTCCTAGCTCAAAAATTGACCGAGATATTGCAAAAAAAACTCGCCAGCACTCAATGGTGTCCCATGTTGCCCCATGGGGATCTAGGGGCCTGAAAATCTAGGAAAAGGGGTTTCTATACATGCCGAATATGAGGTTGTATTTAGTTATAGAGGTTCCCTACAAGGCAGATTTGACTATCTTATCCGGCTAGACCCTTTCAAAGTTCCATCATCTAAACTTGCAAATGTTCAAAAAGAGTTACATTTCATATATGTATGAAAATTGTTCGATATGAAAAATGTTATAACATTTTTTTAAACTACAACCGCTTCAAATCACTTATATAACACAGCCACACACAAAAATCCTTTTTCGGGCCTGGAGGTCACACCATGTTGACTATATGGTTTTTGGGTCGCTGAATCCAAATCCGAGGTCCGAAAAATCGCAGCACGTCAGGGTTCTGATATAACCTCATAAAACCTCATAAAATTTCATTTTCTCAAGTCCGGGGGTTAGACCATGTTTATTATATGTTTTTGGGATCGCTGAATCTGAATCCGAGGTCCAAAAACCCCAGCACGTGAGGGTTCTGACAAAACCTCAAAAACCTCATAAAATTTTTTTTTTTTAGACCGGAGGTCACACCACGATCCAGCGAGCCCAAAACCATATAATAAACATGGTCTGACCCCCAGACTTGGAAAACAAATTTATGAGGTCTTATGAGGTTATGTAAGAACCCTAACGTGCTGGGGTTTTTTGGGCCTCGGATCGGATTCAGCGACCCCAAAAAGATATAATAAACCTGGTCTGACACCCGGAGTTGGAAAAATAAAATTTTATGAGGTTTCATGAGGTTATATAGTCGTGGGTGTGGTGAGCCCACACTTGTAGTTATTTACTACAAGAAACTATCCACCTAGAAACACCACCCGAATCGGGTAGTGTCACGACTACACTGAAAGGGAAATGGCTTGATGGTATACATACATGTCAGAAACCTGACGTGGTGGGGTTTTTTGAACTTCGGATTCGGAGTCAGCGACCCAAAAAACATATAGTCAACATGATCTGACCTCAAGGCCCGAAAAACGATTTTTTGTGTATGGCTGTGTAATTATTAGAAATGCAATTTGATTATAATTCGAATTATCTACTTATTTAACATTTGAAGAAAGTGAAATAATAATTAATGATTTTAACGACATTTTTATTGTTTACCGATTTCTCCATACAGACTTGAAGGAAAGCTTTCTTTTACTTAGCTTTAATTCCGCATGTCAGTGTAATGGTGAGGACATCCGACTGATAATACATTAATTTCAAGTATATAGATGTAGGTTCCAACCCGTAGCGTTCAAAACATTATTTATAGTATAATGACTAAATATGTAATATTTATACCAATTTGAGCGACTCAATTATAATATTCAGGAAAAATACTTGCAATTTATTACTATTTCTTTTTCAATAACTTTTATCTCGCACGACTAGAGTACAGCATTGCGGGCTGGTCAAATTATTGATAAAATTGGACTGAAATTATTCTAAAATTACAATGGTATATGAAGGTGATAGAATTGTGTGATCATATACCCGAGTCGAAATATAGACCCTACTTTGACGCTCTTCACGCTGTCATTTGTAGGGGCTAAGGTTTTAAAGTAGAAGCTATTCCAATGCGATTTTTGCCCCTACTTTGGCGCTCTAATGGGCACAAATTTCCAAATCTTCCACTTGGAGCATCAAAATAGGGGCTCAGTTTTTGCTTCTACTTTAATGCTCCACATTCTACCTTCTCGGACAAAATAAAAATTATTTACGAAAGATTAACAAGAGTAGAGTATGACGAAAACATAGCGACATTTGCGCAATATTTTAATTTATTTTGCATAATCATTCAACAACAATTTCTTGTTGAGCATTGAAAACAACGTGTATCTAATATTGAATAAATGAATATACAACATAATTTGGGTTTTTTCATTCGTCAACAGATCCTAAGTTTTATGCAACTTAAAATGAAAACTACTGTTTGTTGTTAAATGAAGATGCAAAATGTTATGAAATATGTACACAATGTCACAGTGTCCTCGACTCACTCAACTTTTGTTAATCTTTCGTCAATTAATATGTTTTCCGTGCACTTTTATATTCCTTTCGCTGATGAGTTATAAATCCTTTTTAACTTATAATTTTTGTATTAGAATCTTTTAAAATAGAACGAAGTAATTATTGATATCACAAAATGAACAATTATAAACCTGTAACAGTGTGTTTCAAAAACATACGAAGTTCTATAATGAAGTAAAACATATTAGGATATAAATATCGAAGTACACATATTATAGAACAGCATAAGTTTTATTATCCTGCTCGTTTTCCTTGTTTTGCGATTCCACTTGTACTAACGTTGGTTTTTCGCCTTCGGAACCCGTATAAATATGAACTTATTAATTATTTTTATTGTTCAATCACATATACGTAGAAGACGTTCATACATTTTAATATTCTTTCAAAATAATAAATTTGTAATAATCTTAAGAAGATAATTATTATTACTACAATAGTACTAAGTGACAATATTAAGTTGGGTTAAGGCCCCATTAACTAAAAATGTTACTGTGTTCTATTGTTAATAAAAAATATAGAATAACAATAAAATCTGGATTCAAATCACAATTATGTTAATTTTCTGGCCATGACCTCTACAACTTTTGACCTAATGAAGATATTCATTATTTTCTTTCATATTCGCAAAGCGTTTATCGTCTTCTTCCAAAATGCGATAGAGAATTGAAAAAAGGTTCAAAATTAACAAAATGGCAGCGGTTTTTATCAAACAATTAAAAATCGCTTTTCTCAAAAAATCCAAATTTAAATATATGCCAATTTTTTTTTTGAGCTCGTGCTTTGGTAATAGTTTAGCTCGCAAGGTGCTTATAAAATGCCTTTCATCTATTAGCAGAAAATTTGAAAAACATTCAGAAGAATAAAAAGTGTGGGGCTTTCAAGAACATCTTTTTCATTCGTTTCTTCGAATTTTGAAAACATGAAAAAATACATTTTCTGGAAAACCACACTTTTATATTTTTCCAAAAAATTTTGAAAAGTTTCTAATCATAGAAGAAAGGCATCTTATAAGCATCATGCTAGCAGACTAACAAGATATCTTCATTATGAAAGTAAAAGTTTAAAAAATGGCAAAAAATTCAAAGTGGGTTTTTTGAGAAAATCGATCTTTCATTTTTCAAGAAAAACCCCTTTTGTTAATTTTAAACCTGTTTTCAATGTTCTGTCGCGCTTTGGCAGGAGACGATGAACACTCAATTAGGTCAAAAGTTATAGAGGTTTGAAGAAAAAAATTGAGTTTTTGCTCAAAATTCAAGCACAAAATTCAAATACGCCTAACTTTTTGGGATTGTTTTTTTGCAAATCGGAAGAATACGTATCGCCTAATAACCTCCGAAGAACAACATATTTCCTCCCAAGAGATTCTGCGATTCCAAATGCAGAACCCTGCCTGATTTAAAATGGAGTCGGTCGCCTGAAGAATAAAGTTAAATAGTTTCAGAATCGAATAAGAAGAAATAAATGACATAATAGGGTACAATTTTGAAAATAAATACCATTAAAGAAAATTTAAATGGCGGGATATTTGAAAAAAAATTATTAAAATAAGTTGTAAAAATTTAAATATTCTCAATATTATTTATTGTGGTATTGGAATGAAAACATTATGAATTATTTTTAACAAATTCTGTAAATAAGTAATGGAAGTTGATAGAAATAAAATTATCTTTTGAGGGTTTTGCAAAAAAAAATCAGTAACTAATTATGAAATAATATGTATACAAAGTATTCTTTGGTTGAATTGAATGCGAGTAAGTTAGATTTCGAGTCATTATTATGAAAAAATGTAATTATATAGTACAATGTAAAGTAAAGTGATCTATTTACCGCCAATAGCTAGCACTTTTGCTTCCAACTGAATTGTTTTTTTTTCTTCCATATCATTTGACTTTAAAAGAGCTACTCAGCCTACTTCTCTACTTTCCTTCGGAATCAATGATAAGTGAATGACATCTTGTTTTTTATCATCTATCCACCAGACCAGCGCAAACTTCTTTTCACTTGAAGCCATTTCAGATATTATTATTTTAATATTAATCACGAAAACAAAGATATTTTCTTTGACTATAACCAATAAAATTGACATTTCTACAAACTGCGGTGTTCGAGCTGGGAGGAAACAACAAAGTATCTGTTACGCGAGCGCAAGCGTCAAGACAGCGACGCCATATTTGAGCGTGAAAATTTTAAATTTCAGTTACTGTATGTGAACTGCAAAGAGAGCGAAGTCAATAAATCAAAATTAATAATACGTCAAAGCTGTTAGATTCCAGGTATAATTATATCGGAGAAATGTTCATTTCCTTATTTCTAACCGTGTGTGTACTTTCGGGACCATCATCGCCCTACTTGCAACGCAATAAAAAAGTGAATTTTATCGATTTTTTTTTGAAAGAATGAAAAAATACTTTTTGGTCAAAGTTTGTATATTTAAAAGAGTACCATATAAGCATAATTTACGCTAATTTTCATTCAAGAATACACATTATTTCATAAGCTACTACTGATACACCGTAGTATGATTTTTTGAAGGTGTATTGCGGTGAGCAACACTGCTCAGGACTCGATCATCCGAAATGGGAAAATCAAAAATATTTCAAGAAATTATAATTTTTTCTAGTCCTTAACCTAAGTATTTGGACAAAAAATTTTTTTGACAGAATGGCGGCCAGTCAAAGTTGAGAAATCGATTTTTGTCGAAAAAAAACACATTCGTTTTTAAAATAAAAAAAAAGTTTTAAATGAAAAAAAAATTCCTTCGATTAAGTACTGCTTTTTGATATCACAAAAAAGGTTGCCAAGTTTGGAAATGATCGGTTAAGCGGTTTTCTAGAAATCTTGCTCACCGACTTTGAAAAAGTCGTTTCGAGAAAAACGCATTTAAAGTTCTGAAACTGCCTAGACCTAGACGGACCCGCCTACGCTTCCGACTGAATAACTTCTACAATTTCATTCAGATTTCATTAAGACTTTCAGAAAATATTTTTCAAATAATTTACTTTCAGAAAATGTCAAAACCCAAAAATCGAATTTTTCAAAATTGGCAAGTAGGGTTAACCCCTTAAAAACAGCCCAATCAGACAAACGGCACCTGGTGCCGACTGTAGCAAAAGAAAATATATATGAAGATAATATCAAAGATAACATTATACAGTTATAGGTACGTGGTAAGCGCTATCCTACACGCAGAAAAAAGAAATGTAATATTTACTAATCAAGAAATGTAAAGTGTTTCTTGTAACCGTAACAGTAAAAACTGCTCTTAATGAAGGCGTGAAAATGTCCAAAGCACTAAGCATTTCGTAAATGTCACAGTGAAATTAGGGTGAATTTAACGGCAATCCTTCAGTAAAATAAACCTCTATTCTCTGGTATGATATACGGTAAGATATGTGAAATCCACTGAACCGAGATTACAATAGTGGTGCAGTGAACTTTACGGAAGGATCGGTACATGCTACCCTTCCGAATAGCTTCTTTAGCTCGCCCTCAGTCGTAATAACGTAACCTATCCGCGCGGACCACCAGATGAATTCATAACGCCATCGGCAATGGATGGATTGCATCACCTACAAAACATTTATTTTTGACATTTCTGTGACAGTCGTCACATTACTCCATATTCTCACTGAGCAATGAAGGGGTTTTATAATAAATAACACAATTTTCGATGGCAAATCTTATTCACAGGTCGCGTACAGTTGAGAGTTTATTGGAGCTAGACGTTTTTGCGTTCCGCGACTGTTCCAGCTGACTTGTATGGATATATGAGGTAAATGCGAGAACTTTTGTCATGTCCCACGATGGCATGAACGCGTATTCAAAAGTCGTTACCGAGGTCGCCACCTTAGTTACAAATGCATTTCGGAATTATTTCACAGATCTGAACTCGTGTAATAGTGTAGTGGTTAAGGCAATCGACTTGCGTGCTTAGGTTTATGCGTTCAAATCCCCCCCCCCCCCCGTTGCGTGCGAAATTTTAATTGTCTTATAAGCGTTGTAACTTACAAATACCGATTAATTATAAGTATATCCGAAAATATATCTCAGAATTAATCGTTTGTTTATTTATTAATTATTTTTTAGCCATTTTTTTACAATTTATAGAGCCGTCCAAACTATAGTCTGCACCGTTAACATAAGTTAGATCTGTTTATATTATCCGTCAAAGTGACATGATAATTCGTAATTGCAGCATCGAGGAATAGTGCAGAATAGCGACTGGATCGGTAAAATCTACTGATTCGCAGGTCAACAGCAGTTGAGAATCGGTACTGGTAACCATAAATGATAGTCATATGCAGTTGCCTATAGTTGTAAAATTTACTGAACTGACGTGTTGTCCATATACGTACTTGGAAGATCAGTAGATTTAACTTGGTTTTCAGTAAAATATAGGGTTCTTTTTTCTGCGTGTATCTATTTCATAAAATAAGTTACTCTACAGAGTAAAAAATATATAAGAGCAATTCCATGTCAAATCATCTGAAGAATTTCAGCCATTGTTAATAGTTTTGATGAAAATTCTAGTATCCTTCCTCTTAGATGTTGCGAGGAAAAAACCCAAAATAATTGTTAAAAAAATCCAAAAACTTAGGAAATATTCAAAATTAAAATTTTTGGTCTTTTCTTCTTTAACTTTCACAACTTTGGTGATTTTAATTATATTAAGGTATATTTGTTCAATTATTCGTAATAGGACGCAGTTTTAGAAATATATATTTTTTTAACTGCGTCCTATTACGAATAATTAAAAAAATCACCTTGATAGCACTAAAATCACGAAAGTTTTGAAAATTTTAGAAAAGTGGACCAAAATTCTCAATTTTGAATATCCATCAAGTTTTTGGATTAAGAAAAAAATTATTCTAGCGTTTTTCTTTCAACCCCTTGAAGAACGTATACAAGAATTTTCATCTGAATTACTAACAATAGCTGAAATCCTTGAGATGATTTGACGTGGAATTGCTTATGATTACGATATTTTTTAAGAAATGTGAAGAGATCGACTTTTGAGAACTTTCATTCAAGACCCTCCATTCAACTTAACAAATTTTAAAATTACAATTCACAACAAAGATAAATATTATGAAAAAGAAAAGATAAAACATTAGTGTTGAGCCAATTTTCCTCTGGAATAGATGTCTTGATATCATATCAAACTTTGTATTTGATTTTTGTTAACAAAAATTATTATAAAATGTTATACAGAGATTGAGAAGTGTTCATCGAGGAGTTCAAAAAATATTTTTGAAATTTAGAGATTGAGAAGTGTTTAAGGAGGAGTTAAAAATATACAAAAAGTTACAGAGCGTTAAAAGAGAACTTAAAAATTCTGTGAAGATTATAGAGCTTCAAAGGAGACGTTAATGAAACTCAAGAACGTAGAGACAAGCGCTGCAATGTAGGGGCTAAGATTTATGTAGAAGCAAAATAGAATGAAAATATCTTCAAGAGCGGCTAAGTAGGAGCTAGTAGAACAAGCAGCTTCAAAGTAGAAGGAATACTTCCACTTAGAGCATCAAAGTAGGGCCTATATTTCGACTCGGGTATTAATAATGTAGATGTATCCCAAAAACAAAGTACGCCAGTACCACCAAGCATTACAAGTCAGTACTGTAACAATACTAGCGTAGTAGAGCCAGCCAGGACTGGAACTTTGGCAGGCTGTACTGGGCCAGCACTGTGCCGGTCGCATATTTTCGCCTGGATAGTTTAATTTAAGTTTTGACCGTTTTACCCGTTTCCATGAGTTAATAGATTTATTGAATAATACTGACTCACGTGGAACTAGTTTTGAGAAAGTTTGCAACATTTTATTTGTTGAGAAACAGAAAATTACAAATATAGCTCTAAAATTCCACTCAGTGATATGTTCCCAAATACAAATTCACCAACGAACAAAGTTTGAAAAAATGTGGATCCTGTGATTTTCGTATTACCGAATTAAGCCGTTCACTGCAAGAACAGCTTAAGCCGACTCAGGTTACGTTTGTAGAGAACGCCTTTTCGGATTTTCTAACCTCTGAAATGGATGTTCCCATGGCTTTAGAATTTTTTTAACTTTCAGATTTGAAGTGAATTTTGTACGTGTGTGCACATTTGGACGTGTAGACATTTCAATGCCTTCAAATGCTCACCAATTGCATTTCTATCCGAAAAATAATTGAATCCCTTCGACCGGCATTGATTCTATTCAATATTTTGTCAACGTTTTTGCGTTTTTTGCAACCTTTTTTGGCTCCTGTGCTCTATTTCATGTGTCTCAGTTACATAATCGTGAGTAATAAAAAAAGGGCAACTGCGTCTTGATTTACTGTAACAATGAACGAAATAATCAGTCTCAGTCTTAAGTTTCACAAAAACTAGTTAAAAATGTTAATTCTCACAACAAATTTGGTATACTTGCCTTTGGTGGTTTTTCGACGTCTTACAAAATTGTTCTGTCGACAGGACTTTGATTTCCCGAACTGCTCGATGTTCTCGAGTTTTTGGGGTTTTCTGGTGTACTTAGGAGAAGAAGAATATTCCTGTCTCTCATCTTCTTCCATTTCTCATGAATAAAACTCTGAAAAAAAAAAACAATATAGCCGATGCATCGGCGGTAGAGTGCTGTCAAATCTCGAATTGGAGTGAGTTATGTACCTACTTAATTAAAGTATAGAGTTTTTTTCACGACGATTTCTATAAAGCTTGAATAATTTACTACACTTACCTTATAAATCTCACCTGAATATCAGTAAAACTGAATATTAGGCAGCTTTAATTTGTACCTCAAATATTTTAATTTAAAGAAGGTTTCAAATTGCAGGACAACATTTCACGAAAGCTTGATGCCAACTGAAGCGTCGCTTTGGATAAATGGCGCGACAGATGGTTGTAAAATGTTTTTACTAAATAAAAAGGTTATGATCTACTCTGATTCTATGTGGCATGGATATAGCAGACGTGGAAGAAGTACCATGAGACAAGTTATAATATCTCTTGAGCCACAAGACAGTCTGTAACACTTGAAATAGAGTATGTTAAAAAAAAGGTAGGAGCACCCGAGATATACAGGGAACAGTTCACTGTGCCAAAATTATAATTATTATAAATTCAATATGAATTTATTATAATTTCACTATCTAATTCAATTGAAAGAAAATGTTTTCAAACATTTAAAAAAAAATAGTTCTTATGAATACAGTTCTTGTATTAAGATTTCGATCACCTTCAACAATTATTCTTCTCTATCTTAAATAGGTAATAGTAGAGAATTAATCATTGCTCAAGAAATTACAATTGTGCATTGTAACTTCCTAAATCTTCTATTCAAAAATGATTATTTTCTGAATTCACCTCTTTAATTTTTGTTTAGGTTCAAACCGTTATTCGATGTAGAAACTAGCTACAATCTGGATAATCTTTATATATTCAAATTCGTAACGAACTCCTAGATTGCACCAAGACTGGGACTAGACAGCAGAAAGGTTTGAATCAAACACGTAGCAAAACTAGACAGCGACAGTGTAGCGCCAGGCTAGTATTGCGTGAATCGACAGGCTTGAGAAAAACTGTACTGGCTCTAGCATGATTCAAGACTGCCACGAAATTTTTCCACACGGGTTTAAAATTTAAATAATTATATTTACTATGGGAGAATAGAGTTTTTTGCTTTTTGGAACGTATTTTTCACTCTGAAATAAATATTTTTCAGTAATTTTCATGTGCATTCAACATTTCCAAAAAGTAGTTTCTTCATTTTACCATTTGACACTGTAACAACTACAACGTTCTTAAAATCTATTCTTCTCCGCGGTCCTAGAGCCCCAATAAACCTTATAATGGCCCTAGTTACTAACAATAAAACAATAATCTGGCTATTCATTTACTTTCCTGAATCACCTACGTACCATTGTTTAATTTTCTCAAGGAAATGTGATAATAAGTCTCTGATAAGTGTTCCCAGGTGAAAATTTTATATGTAGTTCATAAGTAGTGGACAAAACCCTGATATTACATTCTCATCAGAAAACGTATTAGATTTGTGTGAAATTTGTCCTCTCTGCCTCCCTCGTTTTTGTCAAACGTCGACGTTTTGAGACCCCCTGAACCCGAAAAACGGGTTTTTACGAATGATTATCTGAATGTATGTCTGGCTGTAAGTACTATAACTTTCGAAAGAATTAACAGAATAGATTGAACTTTGGCATACTTTCTTACTGCTCTGAAATGAAGGCCAAGTTTGTTAGCCAGCCATTTTCGATGAAAATTCAAAAAGTTAGAGCATTTTCAACATTTTTGAGACTACTTTTTTAGAATTTGAAAATTCCATGTACGGCTCTTCATAGCATTCAAGAAGAAGAACAATTAATCTCAATGAATTTTTCTGATGAAAAAACCAACTACCAGAGTTATAGCATGAACAAAATTCAAAGAACAAACGAAAATCCAAATTGAAAGCCAAACAACGCAAGGTATGAAGAAATGTCAAGAGGATCAGCGGGCAGATTCTTTAAATTTTTTGTTTATATGGAAAAATGTATAAAACATGTATGAAATATCATTGTCTTGTTCAGAGAATAGCTTAATTCAGTGACACTTTTTTAATGATGCCTAAGTCACTAAGAAAAAAGTTCAAAGTCTGAAATTTGATGTTCCACTCTGGTCATGGAAAGGTGTATTCATAGGAAACTTTCAATAATAATCTTCTTAAAATATGATTTCAAGGGTGCGTTTATTTTTTAAAGAAAAGGGTGTGCACAATTAAAAAAAAAAATTCAATTTTCCCATTTTTAACCTGAACGCATTGAATGAAAGTAATAATTTAGTATATATTCTCATAAAATTACGTTAGTATAACAATTATTTGGAGAAAAATAATTCTGAAACTAGTTCATTCGATTCTTCACAAAATAAATTTATTTCGAATCCGCTTGTATTAACAGTAAAAAACACAAATGAACATTATTTTCACTCTAAAATTTGTCTGCACTACGAATGTGATTGTTGATCTCTCAAATTGGCATTTCTGTTCTATTCGAGGTAAAGAAATGAATAAATATTAATAATAAATAATAAAAACTACGTCAGCTGGTTTTTTTAAAGTCAACGACCCATATTGTCATAGGCATGCTCTTCGATTTTCTTCAAAATTTTATAATATGGCTGCTTACCTAACAGTACTTCGGACCATCAGCCATTGAGTCTGTGGATAAGAGGTGAGGGTGGCGGAAGGCGAGGCAGGGAAGAAGTCTCGATAGGGGAGAGGGTGACCTGGACGAGGGAGGCGATAGAGAAGTATCAGGAGCTGCTAGGAAAGGTACGCTTTGAAGGGGAGTCGGTGGAAGAGATATGGGAGGATCTGAAAGAGAAAGTGAAAGGTTGTGTGCAAAAGAAGGTATTTAGAAAGAAGAAGAAAGGAATGGTGGAGCCGTGCTGGGATAGGGAATGTAAAAAGATGAAGAGGAAGGTGAAGAGAAAGTACAAGAAGTGGAAAGAGGGTAATGCGAGAAGGGAGAAGTACGTAGAAATGAGGAAGGGGTTTAGATTGGTGTGTGAGAAGAAAGAATAGGAAAAGGAGAAAGATCTGGAAAAGGAGTTAGCAAATTTTAAGACAGAGGGGGACGTCTGGAAGATAATAAATAGGTTTAGAAAGCGTAGGGTGGGGGTTAGCGAGAAGATAGGGAGTGAGGAGTGGAAAGAGTTTTTCAAAGAATCATTCCAGGGCTCGCATTCAAGGAAGACGGATGGGGGAAGTATAAGAACGGGGGAGGCAGAGATGGAGGAGTTGAATGACGAGGAGATAGAGAAGCAGATAAGGAAGTTGAAAAGGTCAAAAGCAGCAAGGCTGAATGGGGTAGAGAACGAAGCATGGCTGTTCAGTACACAAGAGGTTAGGGAGAGGCTGAAGGAGGTAGTGAAGAAAGTATGGAGGGGTGAGGGATTCCCAGGAGGGCGGAGATAAGGGTTAATAGTGCCACTGTATAGGAAAGGGGATAGAGATAGGGAGGACAATTATAGAGGGATTACGCTAATGAATACGGCGTATAAGGTATACGCAATGGTGGTGGCAGAGAGACTGCGGAAGGATGTCGAGGGGAAAGGAATATTGCCGGAGACGCAGGCGGGATTTAGGGTGGTAGGAGTACTATCGACAATATCTACGTGCTGCAGCACGTGGTGGATAGAGAATTAGCGAAGAAGGGGACGAGAGTGTACGCGTTTTTTGTGGATCTCAAAGGCGCGTTTCCATCGGTGGATAGGGGGAGGTTGTGGGAGGCAATGGAGGATAGAGGAGTAGAAAGAGGCCTAATTGAAAGGGTAAGGGAGATATATGAAGAGACCAAAGACAAGGTAAGAGGAGGGGAGGGGATTTCGGAAGGATTCTGGATGGATAGGGGTCTAAGGCAAGGGTGTCCACTTAGCCCAACGCTTTTTGCGATTTTAATTGCGGATATGGAAAGTAAGCTGGAGGCCGGGGTGGTAGGAGGAGTCAGGATAGGAGGGGTTAGAATTTGGTCACTAGCGTATGCAGATGACATAGTGTTGCTGGCAACCAGCGAGAAGGCCTTAAAGGAGATGATGAAGAGGTTGAGAAGATACCTGGATGAAAAGGGGCTAGAGCTGAATGCGGAAAAGTGTAAGGTTATGGTGTTCAGTAAAGGAGGGGGAAGGGATAAGGGACGGGAGTGGAAGTGGAAGGGAAAGGAGGTACAGCAGGTGAAAGATTTTGTGTACCTGGGCTTCGTGTTTTGAAGGAATGGGGGAGTGGATGGTCACATAAAAGAGAGAGTGAGGAGGGCAAATGTGGTAATGAGGCAGGTGTGGGGGTTGGGAAAGAAGTTATTCGCAGATGATTTTGGAAGGAGAATGAAATTGCTTGATTCACTAGTGATGAGTGTGCTATTGAATGGGGTAGAGGTGTGGGGGTGGAAGGAAAGAGAAGAGGTAAATAGAACGCAGGAGAGGTATGTAAAGTGGACCCTGGGTTTGGCAAGGAACACGCCTAATTATATTGTCAGGAGAGAGACGGGGAGAACGAGTGTAGGAATTCTAGCAGGGAGCTGAGCGTGTAAATATGAGGAGAAATTTTTGGAAGAGGGGGGAAGTAGGCTGGTTAGGGAGTGTTGGTGGGAGAAGGAGAACAGGGGAGGGGGTGGGAAGATGGAGGCAGAGAGGGAACGGTATTTTAGAATGAATGGACTGCAGATGGATGAAGTGAGAAGGATGCACGAGGAAGGAAGGAAGGTTTATGACTTGGTCAAGCAAAACAGCATGGAGAGAGAGAGAAGACAGAAGGGGAAGAGAGAATAAGAGAGTCAAGATTTAACGGGAACTATGTGTGGATTATGCCAAGGGCAAGAGCGCAATATTTGTGTATGAAAGGAGAGAAAGCAAGTCAGGAACTTATAGCGAGGATTAGGTGTGGGGGCATGAAGCGTTTCAATAGGTTCTGGCTCTCTCGGGAGAAGAGGATGTGTGAACTGTGCGGAAAGGGGGATGCAAGACTGGAGCACTGGTTGGAGGAGTGCGGGGAGGTGGAAAGAAGTAAGATAAGCATGGAGGCATTGTTGCATGAAAAGGGGGAAAAAAGGGCATTAGCATGGGTGAAGGGAGTGTTGGGTAAGATGGAGATGAAGAGATGGAAGGAGGACGAGGAATGGAGACGGAAAGGTTGTAAATAGGAGAGAAAGTAGATATAAGTAACATGTAAATATTGTAAGCAGTAGATAAGTAGTAGGTATTAGAGCGAAAACAGAGGTTGGCAAGCGAAACAATGCGAAAAATTAGGGACATACGAGCGAGGCGAAGCGAGGAACGCAAGGCGATACGTGCTTGCGGCCTAGAGATAAGGAATGGATGGATGTTAGTTTTTAAGGGATAGTTTTAAGAAAATTCTGTAAAAATGGATGTGTAAGCAAGTCAATTTTTCAAGGCCAGCAGCCTGAAAAATAAACGTTTATCTATCTACCTAACAGTACTTAATCGACAAAGGGTCTAGCCGGATAAGATAGTCAAATCTGCCTTGTAGGGAACCTCTATAACTAAATACATCCACATATTCGGCATGTATAGAAACCCCTTTTCCTAGATTTTCAGACCCCTAGATCCCCATGGGGCAACATGGGACACCATAGAGTGCTGGCGAGTTTTTTTGCAATATCTCGGTCAATTTTTGAGCTAGGAAAAATAAAAAAAAGCAAATTGTAGGGTTTTTCAAGCCCTATAAACCTGTGAAGCCGAACAATTTTTTTGCGCGAAATTCGAATTTTTACAGCCGTTTGAAAACTTCAAAAATTTTTATATCGGAAAC
>CAKNXH010068382.1:31721-45341 GCA_932178445.1 Andricus quercusramuli
GTTTCCGATATAAAAATTTTTGAAGTTTTCAAACGGCTGTAAAAATTTGAATTTCGCGCCAAAAAATTGTTCGGCTTCACAGGTTTATAGGGCTTGAAAAACCCTACAATTTGCTTTTTTTTTATTTTTCCTAGCTCAAAAATTGACCGAGATATTGCAAAAAAACTCGCCAGCACTCTATGGTGTCCCATGTTGCCCCATGGGGATCTAGGGGTCTGAAAATCTAGGAAAAGGGGTTTCTATACATGCCGAATATGAGGATGTATTTAGTTATAGAGGTTCCCTACAAGGCAGATTTGACTATCTTATCCGGCTAGACCCTTTATAGGCTGTTTTACTACCCCTCTCCAAGTTGTGGGGAAAGGGGTTAAATTTTCTCCCCCAACGCCTATACGGATATTTTGAAACGCCTGCAACTCCACTCATTCACACGATTCACACTACACGATTCAAATTCCTAATAAGGGTCTTCGAAAGGGGTTTTTACAACCGTTCATTTTATTCTATTATTTAAAACAAAACAAAATTGGTTATCAATTTTCCGAGTGAATGGATAGTTTATTCAACTTTTTTTTGCAATTTTGGGTTTTCAATTTTTTTGTTGGCTTCAAAGAAAGTTTCACTCTGTTCCTGTGAAGAAGTTCAAATACCAAACTGAAAAAATTAAAATTTTGCGGGATACAGAAGCGACTGTACAGGGAATCCTCGTGCTCGCACTTAGACGTCAGACTTCAGTACACCGCAGAACACTTTTCAAGTATACCATTTTTTAATTATTCAAGTTCATTTAAAACAGCTTAGGACAATGATTATTTGTTGTATATACAAACTTATGAATTTTATAATTTTAAATAGATGCATAAGTTTAATATCTCTCAAATAAAAATTACAATATTTATACTTTTGTTAATTCAACCTATAGTTATGTACATATGTTATACGTACGTGATCTAACCAGCAGAAATCGAGCTTTAGAATTTTACCGCTACGTGGCTTACTGGACACCTCTTTTGCACAAGAAAGAACGTAGGCTAACGGCAGGCGTTGATTTCTAATAACTTACGGGGTTTACTTATATGATGTAACAGCTCAAGGGGTTCGAGGGAGGGGGCGCGCTGTTATGCTTCGTTATGGTTCAAATGTAAATGGTGGATGTCTGGAGAGGACCTATAATCGGTTAGGTAATTTATGCACGCCAGCCCCATAGTATGTCCTTCGTAGTTTATTTTTATGAATAAAGACATTTTATACGTAAAAAATAGTTAAATTATGATTTTTTTAATTTGCTTAACCAGTTAACGATTATAGTCGGATGACAGATTACCTATAATAGTAAGAAATCATCTATTTTAATAAACCTACTGTTAATTTTAAAGAAACCACTTTCCCCGTTTTATTTGTTTATAACAATTTTAAAGAAGCTTTACCTTCTTAATCATCATCGGTAGACATTTCTGAATAGGGTTAAAAAAAAAAGTTTCATACTGGAAAACTGTTCTGCTGTTAAGAGAAGCGTGACGTTCGAGTGCGAACGCCAGTACTCTTCGAACATTCGCCCCCATATCTAGAAAAATCCTAATTTTTCCATTTTCTTACTTGACATTTTTCATAGCATTCCTTAATAAGAGAACACTGTTGCAAAAATCTCTACTAAATTTAGCATACATGTAATGGAAGCAAAAATGCACAACATGAAATCAAATTTAGTATACCAGCCTATAGTAAATTTAGTATATTTATACTGAATTTAGTACACGCGTATACTCAATTTCATATACGTGTATACAAAATTCAGTAAGAATATACTAAATTTACTGTACGCTGGTATACTAAATTTAATTTCAGGTTATGCATTCTTGCTTCCATTACATGTATACTAAATTTAGTAGAGAATTTTCTAACAGTGAATATAATGACAGAATTAAAACCCCTTCTGAAAAACCCTGATGAATTATTCCAATTTTTTAAGTAGCAAGGAAATTACAGGCTTTTGAAATTCGTAGAGTCTATAGCCTGCCGGCGCCGGCAAGGAAGTTTATTGCCGGCTGTTTTTTCCTCTCGGGCGTGAAGGTGCGACAAGCGTGTAGCAATGTATCTTTATGCACTGAATACGAATATGTCCATCAAAATTGCAACAACAAAAAAAAACGATTTTCAAGGTCCAACCTCTAAAAATCACGTTTTTAAAAAGAAAAATGTTATATTTACAAACATGTGTTAAACCTCGTATATTGATATATTTCGATGCGCTGGTTACGCACATGGTCATATAAATTCCTATGTATAGTAGATATAATTTTCAATATCAAAACTTGAACAAATTTCATTTTCATTCAAGCAGTGTATAAACTATACGTATCAATTACTAAGGATATTTAGTTTTTGGTTTTTAACGCACGTTGACGCTTTGGATTGAACGTTCTATGTATTCTATGTATGCATATACTTTATCGTCGATTTGCAACTCGAGAATTGCGATTAAGGACCCATGGAGGCGGTAAGGAAACCCTGTGACTGGTCATAGAAATAATTTTCGTCAAACCCCTACTTATTCCAGCGTCTCTTGCGAGGAAAGGCACATCCTGTGACTGGTCACAGAAATAATGTAAGTCAAACCCCTACTCCTTTTGAACGTCTTGTGAAAGGGGAAGGAACCCCTGTTACTGGTCACAGAAATAATGTTTAGTTGTTGAGACCGACAGGTTCCGAATTTTTAATTTAAAAATCAGTTATTACAAAATTACAATTTTTAACGGTTGTAAAATTGTAATCCTTAGCAGATGTCAACTGTTTGGTCCAACCTATTTGGAAATAGAAGACCCTCCGAGTAGTAATAAAACCAATACATAAATTATACCTCTGTGTCTCAAGACAAGTCTACCTGGTCTTGTCTTGACACTGCTACAGCCATAAATTTGAGACAAGTCTATATGTCTCCCATGTCTAGCTGGTGAGACGGAACCAGGCATCATGGTCTTGAAGACATATTGAAGACATTCAAGACATAATCAAGACCAAATATTTTCACCCGAGCGACTCAAGAAACTTGAAGATAATCAACTTTTTGAAGTTACCATAATGTTTCCGAATTGTGCCTACCCATATTGGATTCTCTATCTGTAACCGGATTTTTCTCGGAAAGGAAATGTCCTACGCTATTTTTCCTAGCAGATTCAAATTCATAATTGAAAAATCTATTCAAAAAAATGGTGGCTTGTCAAAAAATTACGGTCTTTCCCCGCATGTTCCAGACCAGGAATGTTAGGAAAACGTTTCTCTATAATTTTCTGTTATTATCCATTTAATATAAGGGTTTGAAAGTCAATTCTGCAAAATGGGCTACTGTGCTTCGGCAGTGTTTTGTAGACTCCACCTTTAAAAATAGCAGTACAGGCGTTGGGATTGAAAATTCAACCCCCCAGAATTCAGAGAGGGATGTTAATCCTTGTTTATAAAGTCGATTCAGTACTGTTGGGTAGGCAAACATATTCTAAGAATTTGAAGTCAATGGAAGAACATGACTTTTAAAGTTAGGGAATTTTTAAGTTCATTAATAGCCCCCTCTTCCTAGCCTATATAAGCATCCGTGAAAATTGCTAGAATCACCCCTCACCAATATTAGATAAGATTTTTTCTATTCTCCCTCCCCTTTCTAAAAGCAGGTTTTCAATAAAGGAGCGGAAACCCCGTATATTATATACGTATATAACTGTATTTTCAGAATGCAATCATAAACATGGCGTGTTTTCATGCATCCATATACAAACGCAAAAGTACGCATTTTGAGCGGCGCCTGGCGGTGCGTTGGATGAGTTACAAAATAGGGTTCAGTTAGCACGGCGTGACGTAGAGTTCAAAAAGGAGCTTTGTTTGTACATGCCCGAGTAGTTTCGTAACGCGAGAGTAGGCTAGAGAGATATTTTGTAGACAAAGATAGAAAGAGAATTCATGGCGGATTAGTGAGTTGATGTTTCTAACGAAGAACGTAGTGTGTTCCTATCGCCTCGCACATTATACTTTGTTGTCTCATTCACGCTCGTTAGAACAAAAATGCAGCAGAGCTCATGCGTACGGCTTTCCTTTTTGAAACTCGTGCCATGTTTTTGTAACGAGCCGTAGGTACCTACGACTCGTTACAAAAACATTGCGCTCGTTTCAGAAAGGCCGTCAGTCCGCACTAGTTACGAAATGTACTATTTTTTAGTGTTTGCATCGCAAACACAAAGAATAATTCCCTACATAGATGCGATTTCCTTTTTTTACTTTATCGAAAAGAGCTCAGTAAAGGAAGGAGAGAAAATTGCGTTATACTGGGTGTTTTTTTCTAACTTCACGGAGAAAAGTGGAAGGTCAGTTTAGCCATCTAGATGTGCAGACCGAATATATTGCAGGGCCAACTATAGGACAGCCCTTGAAGATGGCTAAAGCGACTATCTCTAGAAGGTTGAAACAAGAGGTTCAAATCAATCATCTCAGAGTATCGACTTGGTCATCTCGTACGGTCGACTCAAGCGTCATATAGAGTCGAACCGATCATCACACAGGGCGGAAAAGATCATTATAAAGGGTCGAATCGCTCATCATAGAGGGCCGATTTGGTCATATCAGCTAGTCGTCTTGATCTCCTCGAACAGTCGACCTGGTAATTTTAGGGGGTCGATTCGATTACCCTACATTTTCTGTATTTGTTTTCCTTTTCCTATTTATTCCAGTCTCTCTCTTGGAAGGGGCTGGAAATAATAAAATTACGTGTAACCTATGAAACCTTGAACGTTATATGCAATACATGAATTCTGAAAGCATTTTTCATTGTTTGTGGAGAGCAAGGTGTATGAGGCATAATTTGATATGAAAAATTGTTGGCGCGCTTATTTCAAATGATTAAATGTGAAACGCAATTGTGAACAGAAAATAATAGGAGCGAAGTTAAAAAATAATTCTTTGCTCACAAGGAAGACTTATGAAATGAGATTTCAATTATTTATTAGCTTTTCTTCTTAAAAACAAATGATCGATTTCAATTCTAAAGAAAGGAATATCTTTTTCATCCTAAATATGAATGTACAATGATTCCTAATATCCTCATGCACTTTACATCTATTATTTGTTGTGAACATTTAACTTACATGTTCAACCAATTTTAAATAAAAACGCCAAAGGTACTTAATCACATTGGCCTTAAAAAATTGATTTGCTTTCTCTTCCATTTTTACAGATTTTTCTTAAAAATAACCCTTAAAATCTAACATCCATCCATTCCTTATCACTAAGCCGCACGCTCTTATTGCCTTGCCTTCCTCGCTTCGCCTTGCTCGCATGTCCCTACTTTTTTTCGCATTGCCTCGTTTGCCAACCTCTGTTTTCGCTCTGATACCTACTACTTATCTACTATTTACAATATTTACATCTTACTCTTATCTACTTTCTCTCCTATTCACAATCTTCCCGTCTCCATTCCTCTTCCTCCTTCCTTCTCTTCATCTCCATCTTACCCAACACTCCCTTTGCCCATGCTACTTTCCTTTTTTTCCCCTTTTCATGCAACAATACCTCCACGCTTATCTCACTTCTTTCCACCTCCACGGACTCCTCCAACCAGCCCTTCACTCTTGCGACCCCCTATCCACCCAGTTCACACATCCTCTTCTCCCGAGAGAGCCAGAACCTATTGAAACCCTTCATGCACCCACACCTCATCCTCGCTATAAGCTTCTGACTTCCTTTCTTTCCTTTCTCACATGAATATTGCGCTATTGACCTTGACATAAACCACACATAGTTCCCGTTAAACCTTGACTCTCTTATTCTCTCTTCCCCTTCCGTCTTCTCACTCTCCATGCGGTTTTGCTTAATCAAGTCATAAACCTTCCTTCCTTCGTCGTGCATCCTTCTCACGTCATCCATCTGCAGTCAATTCATTCTAAAATACCTTTGCCTCTCAGCCTCCATCTTCCAACCCCCTTTCCTGTTCTGCTTCTTCCAACAACACTCCCTAACCAACCTACTTCCCCCCTCTTCCAAAAATTTCTCCTCATATTTACACGCCCTGCTCCCTGCTAGAGTCCCTACACTCGTTGTCCCCGTCTCCCTCCTGACAATATACTTAGGCGTGTTCCTTGCCAACCCCAGGGTCCACTTTACATACCTCTCCTGCGTTCTATTTACCTCTTCGCTTTCCTTCGACCCCCACACCTCTACTCCATACAATAGCACACTCATCACTAGCAAATCACCACATTTGCCCTCCTCACTCTCTCTTTTATGTAACCATCCACTCCCCCATTCCTCCGAAACACGAAGCCCAAGTACACAAATTCTGTCACCTTCTGCACCTCCTTTCCCTTGCACTTTCACTCTCCTCCCTTATCCCTTGCCCCTAATTTTCTGAACACCATAACCTTGGACATTTCCGCATTCAGCTCTAACACCTTCCTATCCAGGTATCTTCTCAACCTCTTCATAATCTCCTTTGAGGCCTCCTCGCTATTTGCCAGCAACACTATGTCATCTGCACACGCTAGTGACCAAATTCTAACACCTCCTATCCTAACTCCTTCTACCACCCCGGCCTCCAGCTTACTTTTCATATCCGTAATTAAAATCACAAAAAAAAGCGTTGGGCTAAGTGGATACCCTTGCCTTATCCCCCTATCCATCCAGAATCCCTCCGAAATCCCCTCCCCTCCTCTTACCTTGTCTTTGGTCTCTTCATATATCTCCCTTACTCACTCAATTAGACCCCTTTCCACTCCCCTATCCTCCATCGCCTCCCACAACCTCCCCCTATCCACCGACGGAAACGCGCCTTTGATATCCACAAGGAACGCGTACACTCTCGTCCCCTTCTTCGCTAATTCTCTATCCACCACGTGCTGCAGAACGTAGATATTGGCAAAAGTAATCCTACCCGCCCTAAATCCCGCCTGCGTCTCCGGCAATATTCCTTTCCCCTCGACATCCTTCCGCAGTCTCTCTGCCACCACTATCGCGTATACTTTATACGCCGTATTCATTAGCGTAAACCCTCTATAATTTGCCTGTCTATCTCTATCCCCTTTATTATACAGTGGCACTATTAACCCTTCTCTCCACCCTCCTGGGAATCCCTCGCCCCTTCATAACTTGTTCACTACCTTCTTCAGCCCCTCCCTAACCTCTGGTGTACTAAACAGTCATGCTGCGTTCTCTACTCTATCCAGCCCTGCTGCTTTTGACCTCTTCAAGTTCCTTATCTGCTTCTCTATCTCCTCGTCATTCAACTCCTCCATCTCTGCCTCCCCCGTTCTTCTACTTCCCGCATCCGTCTTCCTTGAGTCTGCGCCCTGACACGATTCTTTAAAAAAATTTCCTACACTCCTCACTCCTTATCTTCTCACTGACCTCCACCCTACGCCTCCTAAACCCATTTATTATATTTCAGACGTCCCCCTCTGTCTTAACGTTTGCTAACTCCTCTTCCAGATCTCTCTCCTTTTCCTGTTCTCTCTCCTTACACATCAATCTAAACCCCTTCCTCATTTCTACGTACTCCTCCCTTCTCGCATTGCCCTCTTTCCACTTCTTGTACTTCCTCTTCACTTCCCTTTCCATCTTTTTACATTCTCTATCCCACCATGGCTTCACGATTCCTTTCTTCTTCCTTCTAAATACCTTCTTTTGCACACACCCTTTCACCTTCTCTTTCAGATCCTCCCATATCTCTTCCACCGACTCCCCTCCAAAGCGTACCTCTCCTAGCTGCTCCTGATACTTCTCTATTGCCTACCTCCTCCAGGTCACCCTCTCCCCTATCGAGACTTCTTCCCCGCCTTGTCTTCCGCCACCCTCACCTCTTATCCACGGACTTAATGGCTGATGGTCTGATGCCACTCTCCCCTCCACTGCGAATTTTTCCGTCCCCTCCCATCCTTGCATATTCATAACCACATATGCTATCACCGATACCCCCACCTTACTTACATATGTGTATTCTCCCTCTTCGTCCCCAGTTGCCATACCATTCGCCACCGCCCAGCCTTTATCCCCATCCAGTCCCTTAGAATCTCCCCCTCCTTATTTATTATCTTATCCTTCGATTTCCTTTCGAAGCCCTCCCCTTTCCTGTAAAGACCTCCTTCGCTCCCCATCCTCGCATTAAAGTCCCCACCCAGTACCACCGTACCCTCCTCTCTTTCGCCCAGCAGGTCTTCCACCCTTTCTTTAATTCTTTTCATCCCATTCTTCTTGTACACTGTCACAAACTTACTCGTTATCCCTTCCATTTTTATTCCGCTCAGTTGCACTCCCTCCCCATATTCCTCTCCATGAACTTTTTCCTCTAATCCATCTCTAACCCCGGTTATAATTCCCCACTGGCCCTTCCTTTCTTCTTCACTCTGACCGCCACCTGGAGTCTCCACCTATATACCCTTGGTAGCTTTGGCTCTATTCTATCCCATTCCTTTCTTTCTACCCACATCTCTAACAGTCCCACAACATCAAATTCCTGGGTATACCGCCAGAACTCCTCGTCCTTCTTCTTTACCCCTGCTACATTCCATTATAGCACCTTCACTACTCCTCTACCCTGCATCACCCCACCCCCCTACTTCTTACGAAACAAATCCCCCTGCATTTGCTTCAACACCTCTTTCTCCTCGTTCCACCCCCACAGCTTCCCGTCTACTCTTATTTTCCGATATCCTACCTTCGCCGATCTCCCTTCTCTCCTCTTCCTCCTAGCCCTGTCATACAGCATTCTCTGCACCTCCCTTTTCTTTCTCGTCAAATCGTGATCGATGAAAACTCCCTTATTCTGTATCCTGTTCTTATTTCGCATTACCCCCAACTTTTCTTCCCATCCCTCCAACTCCACAACCGCCACTTCATTCTCCTTCCTCCCCTCCAACTTAATTTTCCCTACTCTGCCTTTAACCCACCCTATGCTCTCTAGCAGCTCTTCCACGCCCTCCCTTTCTTCTCCACTCTTTAGCTTCAACCCTCTTATCACGATATTATTTTTCCTGTCTGCCTTTTCTTTTCTCTCCATTCTCAACTCCATTGCCCTTATCCTTTTCCTATCCGCCCTCTCCTCCTTTTCACTCCTACGCTCTTCTACCTTATCTTCTATCATATTCTCTACCCTCTCCCAAATACCTTTAATATCACTCCCCCCACTCTCGTCTCCTAATTCCATTTCCGTCCTGGCCTCCACCCTCTCAAGTCTCTTTTCCGTCCTTTCCTTCCACAACCTGATCTCCTCTTCCATCTGTTTTATTTTAACTTCCTTCTTTTTCCTTTCCGTCTCTAACCCTACTATTCTGTCCCTCAGCTCATTCACCTCCTTTTCCCATCTCTCATCTCTGATTCTCAAGTCCTCCCTCATGCCTTCCATCTGCTCCTCAGTCCCCCTCACGTCCTCCCTCAGCCCCCTGATCTCGTCTACCAGCCTCCCGAGAGCCTCCTTCTCTGCCATTCCCTTCATTTTGGGGGGCGGGGTTGACCTAGGTGTTCTAACGCTTTTTTTAAAAGGACTCTCCAATTCGATTTTGTCCGGACGTTTATCTATCTAACTAATCACGTTGACCCTCCGCGGTGGGTCATTTGCTCTTCCGTGGATGGTCGAAATGAGTGAAAACAAGATGATCGTATTGACCACCCCGAAAGGATACCTTGCTTATCCCTGATAGTTAGTCTGACCTTCTTACAACCCTCAGACTGGCCATAAAATAAGAGTCTCTCTGTCTGCATAAGAATTTCATAAAAAGCCCTAAAAACGATAACTTGTTTCATATAAATGACTACTCATTCTTCTAGATGATCTCGTATTCTCATTTTTTCTCTTGTTTTTTAATCTGTGTTGCGCGTGTTACCCGCCGGTGCCCCTTGAGTCCGCCTCTGCATGTGCAGGCTAATCTGCACGTACTACCGCAATATTGGTGAAAGTCGTTGAATGAGGAGAAAAATGCCGCGAACTATTTACATATCATTGGTTACAGTCTTCAACAAGAGTTACGTAAGCGCTGAATATGCTATGCTAACAATTTTGCAAAGGGTACGCACAAAGAAAAAAATGGGGTTTCTGTTAAAACCGATTTTTGGTTCGAAGAGAGCTGCAACGAAAAGGAAAGCCACATAAATGGCGCCACGTTCTATGCGATTTCCCTATATAAAATTAAAAACTGCATCAAGAAGGAACTTTTGATGTTTGTTGAAGAAAAAAGAGGATGCATTCGATAGACCATCTGAACCATTTATTTCTCAAAAATTTGTTACAACTTCCTTATAATAATTTTTGTGAAATTGCTTTCATTTTCACAGTTTATCGCTAGAGGGACCTCTTGAACTATGAAAATATATTTGTTTTACTGAGGAAATAATACCTTTATTAAAATAGGGACATTTTTACGCATCCATTTATGACAGAAGATCAGCAGCTTTTTTGCTTAAGTATTACAGAAGATCTATCATTTGTCATGAATCTTATACAGGGATCTGAAGTCCGAACCTTCAAAACCTACTGGCCCTGATATCTGATTTTATTCGTCGAATATTCTATCATAATAAAAACAAATTTTTAAAGGTATACTCGACTTAATTTCGGATTTCACTTGAATTAAGAAAGCAACTAAATTTAAATATACAACCACTCTTGAATAAAGCACTTATCCTATATAAGATTTAAGAATTTCTCGACTGAAATAAAGTAGACTATGCATCTGTTTTTCAATATACAGTTCGGAAAGTAAGTTGAAGGCAGCCTGAAATAATATGTAAGGCTTTCGTTACCTAAAATTAAAAAGTACGCCTTACGGAATTGCAGGGGACATGTTTTGTCGTCAATCTCTCAAATTCTCGAAGACTATCGGAGTTTTACGTGTATCTTAAATTGTACTCTGTTACAAAGTCACTCGTGAACTTTCTATTTACTGTTTTTCGAAGTCGAATCTGCATTTTCTGTTCATATATGAGCACGTCAGAGCAAAAGGAAGTCTCCGCAGAACCGTGAGGAAAAACGAGACAACTACCGTTAGAAAGAGAAACTCTTACGCAGAATGCCTGAAGAGCAAGACAGCGCAACGATAATTGTATATAGTAGTGTTCACATAAATAAAAAAGTGAGTCTTCGAGATTCTTGGCGCAGACAAAGTGTTCTACTTGCGAATTTATAGAAAATCCAAAAGGATTTTATACAGATTATTTATAATTTATGTGAGGAAATCCATGATTTTAGTATAAATATGCAACTTACTTTCAGCAAGGAGAGTCCTTAGTTCAAGGTCATCTCAGCCTTACACTACCTTTTCAGTATAAACGTCATCTTAATTCCTGGTCTTCAATACCTGAATTTCAGGCCTTCAGTGCCTTAATTTTAGGTCTTTACTACCTGAATTATTACAGTCTTTTGTTTGCGCACTTTAATAATTAAAACACGTTCTTAATTTCAGGTTTCATATGCTTCTTTTTGGTACACCTTAAAATAATTTCAATTTTCGACTCAAATTAAGTTTTGGTTTTTTCTGTCTAATAGTTCATGAGTAATCGTCAAATTAAAGGCAATCTTGAAGGCCCAGTGTTATAACATCAACTTAGAAAGTCGTACTGATTTTTTTTTAATGGCCAGTTCTTTTTTTTCTATTCCAATTTACTTTAATTTAATATAAGAACACCCCAAACGTCATTACCGTACGGCGTACGGTAATGACTATCCCTTTTGGATTTTAAATGTCTAGATGTGATAGGGATATAGAGTCAATTGTCCGAAACGAGAAGTGCCAGATTTTCTGGAACTACGATTTTCGGGCAGCAGTCTCCGTTGCGCACTCGAGGCCTGACATTGTTCTCCAAGACTTCGAGAAACGAACTATATTCGTGATCGAATTCTCGGCTCCATCCGAATACAACATCACTGCAAAGGAGAAAGAAAAAGAGGAGAGATATCAAGACCTTAAAAGAGAGCTGCTTCGACTGTACCCAAAATATTCGGTACGAGTGATTGTTCTTGTGATAGGTGCTCTCGGAGGTGTGAAATTATCGCTGGTTCGTAACCTTAAAGCCATACCCGCGTGCCAAAAATATGCCAAGGCTCTTGCGAGATGGATGCAGAAAGCTGTCATCCTTGGGTCGCTTCGTGTCCTTAAGACACACGAGGGTTTCGCCGGCCTGTCGTTGTGATTTCGTCGTGCCCTGTGACCACCCATCTCACGGATGTGAGACGTGGCCATAGGTGTATTTTACCGCGGTTCTACTGGGGGCCATTGACATTTTTTCAAGATGGCAGTTGCTCTTAGTGGTACCCTGCGGTGGTTGTTTAACTTTGTTTTTAATTATATATACATATTTCATAATAACATCTACTTGGCTAGTTTGAAATTATTTGATCAACTTAAACTTCCTGTTCCAGTTTCACATGAGAGCATTAGAGCGTGCGGTAGTTCTGCTAAATTTGACATTTCAGGCCCATAACGAGTTTAAGATATTTAGTTTCGTAACCAATAAAATAGGCATAACCAGTTTTGAAATGTCGCACGCTTATTGAACATTGCACTTGAGTCCGAGCGTGAAAAAGATAACGCGCATTTCGAAAGTGATAGGCACCTGCTTTGCAATTAGTGTAGAGTTTTACGGTTCTGGATCATGACAACCCTCGGCGAGTCATATTTGCGACAATTGACGTTGAAGCATCTCTTATTCGGACAAATGTATAGCTCACAAAAAATTAGCAAAACATAGGCAAGTGACATTTTCGGCGAGGCACATTTGTAGTAAGTCACATTGAGGGGGGGGGGGGGGGTGACATTCGCGGCAAGTAAGGTCCATCAAGCTAGCACCTCCAAAATCGAAATTCCCAAATTTTTTGGTATCAGAATTTTTGACTTTTTTTGGGCTTTTTTGGGCTGTATTGCCGATTTTTGGGTTCCACTACTTTTTTTGAAAATTCAAATTTTGTGTGGAGGTGCTGGCTTGAATCAAGCCAGCACCTCCACTACATGAAAATTTGAAAAAATTAAAAATCAAAGACGAAAGAATTTTGGGCTTTTTTTTGGCTCTTGAACGCGCCAAAAACCAATTTCCAAAAATAACCCCTAGCGGAAATAAAACTACCCCCTGAATAAAAAAACAAACGAGGAAGAAACAAAGTGCACCACAATTTTGGGCTTATTTTGGGCTCTCAAATTCACAGAAAAAAATTCAGAAAATCACCCCCTATGAGATAAAAAACCACCCCCTTGTCAAAAATTAAATCTGAAAAAAAATAAAGTGCATCATGATTTTTTCTTATATTGGGCTCTCGGATGCACCAAACAAAATTTTCGAAAACCACCTCCATGTACACAAAACATCCCCTAAATCAAAAATCAAACATGGAAAAAACGAAGAAAAAGCTGTGTTGAGCTTTTGAGAAGCCCAAAAATCAGAGACTATATTCACACTGCGAAATTCTGACGAAGATCATTTTTTGAGAAAGTCATATCTGAGTGGTGTCAAGGGGGTTGATTTTGAGGTTAAGGGTTGGAGCCCAAAAATCGGTGTTGGTATTTTTGATGAGCACAAAAATCAGAGACTCTATTCACACTGTGAAATTCTAAAAAACATCATTTTTTGAGAAAGTCATATCTGCTGGGTGCCAAGGGGGTTGAT
>CAKNXH010068383.1:14473-31320 GCA_932178445.1 Andricus quercusramuli
GGGCATTACTACGCTAGTGGTACAGAAGTCGAAGTTTTTAAAGAATGGGCTTATAAATGTTGGTAAGGTGTTTTAAAATGACGAGAAACTATATAGATTTAACTACCGTGAAAAAATTGTTTATCTACTTTTTTGTAGAAAAAATTGTATGTTCCACCTTCAAAGAATATTGTGAATATTCGAAAGAAAATTACATTTTGAGTTATTGTGAAAAATTCTCAAAATAATCCTAAACACCAAAAAACAATAGATGACAGTATACATATTTTTTTTAAGTTTTGAAGTTCATGAACAAAGGGTCTAGCCGGATAAGATAGTCAAATCTGCCTCGTAGGGAACCTCTATAACTAAATACAACCTCATATTCGGCATGTATAGAAACCCCTTTTCCTAGATTTTCATGCCCCAGATCCCCATGGGGCAACATGGGACACCATTGAGTGCTGGCGAGTTTTTTTGCAATATCTCAGTCAATTTTTGAGCTAGGAAGAATAAAAAAAGCAAATTGTAGGGTTTTTCAAGCCCTACAAACCTATGAAGCCGAAAAAATTTTTGGCGCGAAATTCAAATTTTTACAGCCGTTTGAAAACTTCAAAAATTTTTATATCGGAAACAAAGACCGAATCCTCGCTAAAAAAAATTATGTTATGTATTTTTGGCTCAAAAATTCCTGTGATTTTTTTCAGATTTTTAAAAGTAGTGGAACGACCTCAAAAAAAATAAAAACCCCTAAAAACCGCGTTTTTTGCTTCTAGCTCTTTCTACATAATTCCTACGATGAAACCAATCACACCATCGTATTCTACGTGAAAAAATACAACGAAAGCGTGCATTAATTTTTCAAAAATAATTTTTGGCAGCCCTTCAAAAATTCAGAAAATAAAAACGATGAGCCCGGCTCACATGCCGTGCAGACATTCCAGATTTTTACTTCTTCCAATCGCAAGGGAAACCCAACGTAGAATACAATGGCGCAATCAGTTTCATCATGAAAATTATCCAGAATGCGTCAGAAGCGAAAAACTACAGAAAAGTTCGGTTCTTGGACGCTTAACGCTTTATATAATAAGATTACGATGAATCCGATTGCGCCATCGAATTCTACGAGAAAAAATATATCAGGAATTATGTATTTCTTTTGCTAAAGTAATTTTAATAGACCTTCACAAATTGAGCAAGTAAGATCATTCGACCCGACTCACAGTGACAATAAATAAAACGATAAGCCTCCCGCTCAGTCACCTGGCCCTGAGGGGTGTATGGCTATTTGGGAGGGCTCTGTAACACAGTTCATACATTTAGATTTCCTTATTCCAAAAATGACGTTAAAAATCATCAGTCATTAATTTCTATCAAAATTTATTTTCAAAAAAATAATACACGTTTTTGATGTAATTTTGTACGTGTAAATACGATGGCGTGGTTGGTTTCATCGTAGGAATTATGTAGAAAGAGCTAGAGGCGAAAGACCACTCAAACACACCGTTTTTGTCTCTAATTCCTTCTAAATAGATCCTACGTTAAAACCGATTGCGCCATTATACTCTACGCAAAAAAATACATCGAAAACGTGTATTACATTTTTGAAAATAATTTTTGTGAAATGACAATAATTTTTAATATTGTGAGCCGAGCCGATCGTTTTTACTTGCTGAATTTTTGTATAAACGATCGGCTCGGCTCACAATATTAAAAATTATCGTTTTATTCATTGTCACTGTGAGTCGGGTCAAATGATCTTACTTGCTCAATTTGTGAAGGTATATTAAAATTACTTTAGCAAAAGAAATACATAATTCCTGATATATTTTTTCTCGTAGAATTCGATGGCGCAATCGGATTCATCGTAATCTTATTCTATAAAGCGTTAAGCGTCCAAAAACCGAACTTTTCTGTAGTTTTTCGCTTCTGACGCATTCTGGATAATTTTCATGATGAAACTGATTGCGTCATTGTATTCTACGTTGGGTTTCCCTTGCGATTGGAAGAAGTAAAAATCTGGAATGTCTGCACGGCATGTGAGCCGGGCTCATCGTTTTTATTTGCTGAATTTTTGAAGGGCTGCCAAAAATTATTTTCAAAAAATAAATACACGCTTTCGTTGTATTTTTGTACGTAGAATACGATGGTGTGATTGGTTTCATCGTAGGAATTATGTAGAAAGAGCTAGAAGCAAAAAACGCGGTTTTTAGTGGTTTTTATTTTTTTTGAGGTCGTTCCACTACTTTTAAAAATCTGAAAAAAATCACAGGAATTTTTGAGCCAAAAATACATAACATAATTTTTTTTTAGCGAGAAGTCGGTCTTTGTTTCCGATATAAAAATTTTTGAAGTTTTCAAACGGCTGTAAAAATTTGAATTTCGCGCCAAAAAATTTTTCGGCTTCATAGGTTTATAGGGCTTAAAAAACCCTACAATTTGCTTTTTTTTATTCTTCCTAGCTCAAAAATTGACCGAGATATTGCAAAAAAAACTCGCCAGCACTCAATGGTGTCCCATGTTGCCCCATGGGGATCTAGGGGCCTGAAAATCTAGGAAAAGGGGTTTCTATACATGCCGAATATGAGGTTGTATTTAGTTATAGAGGTTCCCTACAAGGCAGATTTGACTATCTTATCCGGCTAGACCCTTTCAAAGTTCCATCATCTAAACTTGCAAATGTTCAAAAAGAGTTACATTTCATATATGTATGAAAATTGTTCGATATGAAAAATGTTATAACATTTTTTTAAACTACAACCGCTTCAAATCACTTATATAACACAGCCACACACAAAAATCCTTTTTCGGGCCTGGAGGTCACACCATGTTGACTATATGGTTTTTGGGTCGCTGAATCCAAATCCGAGGTCCGAAAAATCGCAGCACGTCAGGGTTCTGATATAACCTCATAAAACCCCATAAAATTTCATTTTCTCAAGTCCGGGGGTTAGACCATGTTTATTATATGTTTTTGGGATCGCTGAATCTGAATCCGAGGTCCAAAAACCCCAGCACGTGAGGGTTCTGACAAAACCTCAAAAACCTCATAAAATTTTTTTTTTTTAGACCGGAGGTCACACCACGATCCAGCGAGCCCAAAACCATATAATAAACATGGTCTGACCCCCAGACTTGGAAAACAAATTTATGAGGTCTTATGAGGTTATGTAAGAACCCTAACGTGCTGGGGTTTTTTGGGCCTCGGATCGGATTCAGCGACCCCAAAAAGATATAATAAACCTGGTCTGACACCCGGAGTTGGAAAAATAAAATTTTATGAGGTTTCATGAGGTTATATAGTCGTGGGTGTGGTGAGCCCACACTTGTAGTTATTTACTACAAGAAACTATCCACCTAGAAACACCACCCGAATCGGGTAGTGTCACGACTACACTGAAAGGGAAATGGCTTGATGGTATACATACATGTCAGAAACCTGACGTGGTGGGGTTTTTTGAACTTCGGATTCGGAGTCAGCGACCCAAAAAACATATAGTCAACATGATCTGACCTCAAGGCCCGAAAAACGATTTTTTGTGTATGGCTGTGTAATTATTAGAAATGCAATTTGATTATAATTCGAATTATCTACTTATTTAACATTTGAAGAAAGTGAAATAATAATTAATGATTTTAACGACATTTTTATTGTTTACCGATTTCTCCATACAGACTTGAAGGAAAGCTTTCTTTTACTTAGCTTTAATTCCGCATGTCAGTGTAATGGTGAGGACATCCGACTGATAATACATTAATTTCAAGTATATAGATGTAGGTTCCAACCCGTAGCGTTCAAAACATTATTTATAGTATAATGACTAAATATGTAATATTTATACCAATTTGAGCGACTCAATTATAATATTCAGGAAAAATACTTGCAATTTATTACTATTTCTTTTTCAATAACTTTTATCTCGCACGACTAGAGTACAGCATTGCGGGCTGGTCAAATTATTGATAAAATTGGACTGAAATTATTCTAAAATTACAATGGTATATGAAGGTGATAGAATTGTGTGATCATATACCCGAGTCGAAATATAGACCCTACTTTGACGCTCTTCACGCTGTCATTTGTAGGGGCTAAGGTTTTAAAGTAGAAGCTATTCCAATGCGATTTTTGCCCCTACTTTGGCGCTCTAATGGGCACAAATTTCCAAATCTTCCACTTGGAGCATCAAAATAGGGGCTCAGTTTTTGCTTCTACTTTAATGCTCCACATTCTACCTTCTCGGACAAAATAAAAATTATTTACGAAAGATTAACAAGAGTAGAGTATGACGAAAACATAGCGACATTTGCGCAATATTTTAATTTATTTTGCATAATCATTCAACAACAATTTCTTGTTGAGCATTGAAAACAACGTGTATCTAATATTGAATAAATGAATATACAACATAATTTGGGTTTTTTCATTCGTCAACAGATCCTAAGTTTTATGCAACTTAAAATGAAAACTACTGTTTGTTGTTAAATGAAGATGCAAAATGTTATGAAATATGTACACAATGTCACAGTGTCCTCGACTCACTCAACTTTTGTTAATCTTTCGTCAATTAATATGTTTTCCGTGCACTTTTATATTCCTTTCGCTGATGAGTTATAAATCCTTTTTAACTTATAATTTTTGTATTAGAATCTTTTAAAATAGAACGAAGTAATTATTGATATCACAAAATGAACAATTATAAACCTGTAACAGTGTGTTTCAAAAACATACGAAGTTCTATAATGAAGTAAAACATATTAGGATATAAATATCGAAGTACACATATTATAGAACAGCATAAGTTTTATTATCCTGCTCGTTTTCCTTGTTTTGCGATTCCACTTGTACTAACGTTGGTTTTTCGCCTTCGGAACCCGTATAAATATGAACTTATTAATTATTTTTATTGTTCAATCACATATACGTAGAAGACGTTCATACATTTTAATATTCTTTCAAAATAATAAATTTGTAATAATCTTAAGAAGATAATTATTATTACTACAATAGTACTAAGTGACAATATTAAGTTGGGTTAAGGCCCCATTAACTAAAAATGTTACTGTGTTCTATTGTTAATAAAAAATATAGAATAACAATAAAATCTGGATTCAAATCACAATTATGTTAATTTTCTGGCCATGACCTCTACAACTTTTGACCTAATGAAGATATTCATTATTTTCTTTCATATTCGCAAAGCGTTTATCGTCTTCTTCCAAAATGCGATAGAGAATTGAAAAAAGGTTCAAAATTAACAAAATGGCAGCGGTTTTTATCAAACAATTAAAAATCGCTTTTCTCAAAAAATCCAAATTTAAATATATGCCAATTTTTTTTTTGAGCTCGTGCTTTGGTAATAGTTTAGCTCGCAAGGTGCTTATAAAATGCCTTTCATCTATTAGCAGAAAATTTGAAAAACATTCAGAAGAATAAAAAGTGTGGGGCTTTCAAGAACATCTTTTTCATTCGTTTCTTCGAATTTTGAAAACATGAAAAAATACATTTTCTGGAAAACCACACTTTTATATTTTTCCAAAAAATTTTGAAAAGTTTCTAATCATAGAAGAAAGGCATCTTATAAGCATCATGCTAGCAGACTAACAAGATATCTTCATTATGAAAGTAAAAGTTTAAAAAATGGCAAAAAATTCAAAGTGGGTTTTTTGAGAAAATCGATCTTTCATTTTTCAAGAAAAACCCCTTTTGTTAATTTTAAACCTGTTTTCAATGTTCTGTCGCGCTTTGGCAGGAGACGATGAACACTCAATTAGGTCAAAAGTTATAGAGGTTTGAAGAAAAAAATTGAGTTTTTGCTCAAAATTCAAGCACAAAATTCAAATACGCCTAACTTTTTGGGATTGTTTTTTTGCAAATCGGAAGAATACGTATCGCCTAATAACCTCCGAAGAACAACATATTTCCTCCCAAGAGATTCTGCGATTCCAAATGCAGAACCCTGCCTGATTTAAAATGGAGTCGGTCGCCTGAAGAATAAAGTTAAATAGTTTCAGAATCGAATAAGAAGAAATAAATGACATAATAGGGTACAATTTTGAAAATAAATACCATTAAAGAAAATTTAAATGGCGGGATATTTGAAAAAAAATTATTAAAATAAGTTGTAAAAATTTAAATATTCTCAATATTATTTATTGTGGTATTGGAATGAAAACATTATGAATTATTTTTAACAAATTCTGTAAATAAGTAATGGAAGTTGATAGAAATAAAATTATCTTTTGAGGGTTTTGCAAAAAAAAATCAGTAACTAATTATGAAATAATATGTATACAAAGTATTCTTTGGTTGAATTGAATGCGAGTAAGTTAGATTTCGAGTCATTATTATGAAAAAATGTAATTATATAGTACAATGTAAAGTAAAGTGATCTATTTACCGCCAATAGCTAGCACTTTTGCTTCCAACTGAATTGTTTTTTTTTCTTCCATATCATTTGACTTTAAAAGAGCTACTCAGCCTACTTCTCTACTTTCCTTCGGAATCAATGATAAGTGAATGACATCTTGTTTTTTATCATCTATCCACCAGACCAGCGCAAACTTCTTTTCACTTGAAGCCATTTCAGATATTATTATTTTAATATTAATCACGAAAACAAAGATATTTTCTTTGACTATAACCAATAAAATTGACATTTCTACAAACTGCGGTGTTCGAGCTGGGAGGAAACAACAAAGTATCTGTTACGCGAGCGCAAGCGTCAAGACAGCGACGCCATATTTGAGCGTGAAAATTTTAAATTTCAGTTACTGTATGTGAACTGCAAAGAGAGCGAAGTCAATAAATCAAAATTAATAATACGTCAAAGCTGTTAGATTCCAGGTATAATTATATCGGAGAAATGTTCATTTCCTTATTTCTAACCGTGTGTGTACTTTCGGGACCATCATCGCCCTACTTGCAACGCAATAAAAAAGTGAATTTTATCGATTTTTTTTTGAAAGAATGAAAAAATACTTTTTGGTCAAAGTTTGTATATTTAAAAGAGTACCATATAAGCATAATTTACGCTAATTTTCATTCAAGAATACACATTATTTCATAAGCTACTACTGATACACCGTAGTATGATTTTTTGAAGGTGTATTGCGGTGAGCAACACTGCTCAGGACTCGATCATCCGAAATGGGAAAATCAAAAATATTTCAAGAAATTATAATTTTTTCTAGTCCTTAACCTAAGTATTTGGACAAAAAATTTTTTTGACAGAATGGCGGCCAGTCAAAGTTGAGAAATCGATTTTTGTCGAAAAAAAACACATTCGTTTTTAAAATAAAAAAAAAGTTTTAAATGAAAAAAAAATTCCTTCGATTAAGTACTGCTTTTTGATATCACAAAAAAGGTTGCCAAGTTTGGAAATGATCGGTTAAGCGGTTTTCTAGAAATCTTGCTCACCGACTTTGAAAAAGTCGTTTCGAGAAAAACGCATTTAAAGTTCTGAAACTGCCTAGACCTAGACGGACCCGCCTACGCTTCCGACTGAATAACTTCTACAATTTCATTCAGATTTCATTAAGACTTTCAGAAAATATTTTTCAAATAATTTACTTTCAGAAAATGTCAAAACCCAAAAATCGAATTTTTCAAAATTGGCAAGTAGGGTTAACCCCTTAAAAACAGCCCAATCAGACAAACGGCACCTGGTGCCGACTGTAGCAAAAGAAAATATATATGAAGATAATATCAAAGATAACATTATACAGTTATAGGTACGTGGTAAGCGCTATCCTACACGCAGAAAAAAGAAATGTAATATTTACTAATCAAGAAATGTAAAGTGTTTCTTGTAACCGTAACAGTAAAAACTGCTCTTAATGAAGGCGTGAAAATGTCCAAAGCACTAAGCATTTCGTAAATGTCACAGTGAAATTAGGGTGAATTTAACGGCAATCCTTCAGTAAAATAAACCTCTATTCTCTGGTATGATATACGGTAAGATATGTGAAATCCACTGAACCGAGATTACAATAGTGGTGCAGTGAACTTTACGGAAGGATCGGTACATGCTACCCTTCCGAATAGCTTCTTTAGCTCGCCCTCAGTCGTAATAACGTAACCTATCCGCGCGGACCACCAGATGAATTCATAACGCCATCGGCAATGGATGGATTGCATCACCTACAAAACATTTATTTTTGACATTTCTGTGACAGTCGTCACATTACTCCATATTCTCACTGAGCAATGAAGGGGTTTTATAATAAATAACACAATTTTCGATGGCAAATCTTATTCACAGGTCGCGTACAGTTGAGAGTTTATTGGAGCTAGACGTTTTTGCGTTCCGCGACTGTTCCAGCTGACTTGTATGGATATATGAGGTAAATGCGAGAACTTTTGTCATGTCCCACGATGGCATGAACGCGTATTCAAAAGTCGTTACCGAGGTCGCCACCTTAGTTACAAATGCATTTCGGAATTATTTCACAGATCTGAACTCGTGTAATAGTGTAGTGGTTAAGGCAATCGACTTGCGTGCTTAGGTTTATGCGTTCAAATCCCCCCCCCCCCCCGTTGCGTGCGAAATTTTAATTGTCTTATAAGCGTTGTAACTTACAAATACCGATTAATTATAAGTATATCCGAAAATATATCTCAGAATTAATCGTTTGTTTATTTATTAATTATTTTTTAGCCATTTTTTTACAATTTATAGAGCCGTCCAAACTATAGTCTGCACCGTTAACATAAGTTAGATCTGTTTATATTATCCGTCAAAGTGACATGATAATTCGTAATTGCAGCATCGAGGAATAGTGCAGAATAGCGACTGGATCGGTAAAATCTACTGATTCGCAGGTCAACAGCAGTTGAGAATCGGTACTGGTAACCATAAATGATAGTCATATGCAGTTGCCTATAGTTGTAAAATTTACTGAACTGACGTGTTGTCCATATACGTACTTGGAAGATCAGTAGATTTAACTTGGTTTTCAGTAAAATATAGGGTTCTTTTTTCTGCGTGTATCTATTTCATAAAATAAGTTACTCTACAGAGTAAAAAATATATAAGAGCAATTCCATGTCAAATCATCTGAAGAATTTCAGCCATTGTTAATAGTTTTGATGAAAATTCTAGTATCCTTCCTCTTAGATGTTGCGAGGAAAAAACCCAAAATAATTGTTAAAAAAATCCAAAAACTTAGGAAATATTCAAAATTAAAATTTTTGGTCTTTTCTTCTTTAACTTTCACAACTTTGGTGATTTTAATTATATTAAGGTATATTTGTTCAATTATTCGTAATAGGACGCAGTTTTAGAAATATATATTTTTTTAACTGCGTCCTATTACGAATAATTAAAAAAATCACCTTGATAGCACTAAAATCACGAAAGTTTTGAAAATTTTAGAAAAGTGGACCAAAATTCTCAATTTTGAATATCCATCAAGTTTTTGGATTAAGAAAAAAATTATTCTAGCGTTTTTCTTTCAACCCCTTGAAGAACGTATACAAGAATTTTCATCTGAATTACTAACAATAGCTGAAATCCTTGAGATGATTTGACGTGGAATTGCTTATGATTACGATATTTTTTAAGAAATGTGAAGAGATCGACTTTTGAGAACTTTCATTCAAGACCCTCCATTCAACTTAACAAATTTTAAAATTACAATTCACAACAAAGATAAATATTATGAAAAAGAAAAGATAAAACATTAGTGTTGAGCCAATTTTCCTCTGGAATAGATGTCTTGATATCATATCAAACTTTGTATTTGATTTTTGTTAACAAAAATTATTATAAAATGTTATACAGAGATTGAGAAGTGTTCATCGAGGAGTTCAAAAAATATTTTTGAAATTTAGAGATTGAGAAGTGTTTAAGGAGGAGTTAAAAATATACAAAAAGTTACAGAGCGTTAAAAGAGAACTTAAAAATTCTGTGAAGATTATAGAGCTTCAAAGGAGACGTTAATGAAACTCAAGAACGTAGAGACAAGCGCTGCAATGTAGGGGCTAAGATTTATGTAGAAGCAAAATAGAATGAAAATATCTTCAAGAGCGGCTAAGTAGGAGCTAGTAGAACAAGCAGCTTCAAAGTAGAAGGAATACTTCCACTTAGAGCATCAAAGTAGGGCCTATATTTCGACTCGGGTATTAATAATGTAGATGTATCCCAAAAACAAAGTACGCCAGTACCACCAAGCATTACAAGTCAGTACTGTAACAATACTAGCGTAGTAGAGCCAGCCAGGACTGGAACTTTGGCAGGCTGTACTGGGCCAGCACTGTGCCGGTCGCATATTTTCGCCTGGATAGTTTAATTTAAGTTTTGACCGTTTTACCCGTTTCCATGAGTTAATAGATTTATTGAATAATACTGACTCACGTGGAACTAGTTTTGAGAAAGTTTGCAACATTTTATTTGTTGAGAAACAGAAAATTACAAATATAGCTCTAAAATTCCACTCAGTGATATGTTCCCAAATACAAATTCACCAACGAACAAAGTTTGAAAAAATGTGGATCCTGTGATTTTCGTATTACCGAATTAAGCCGTTCTCTGCAAGAACAGCTTAAGCCGACTCAGGTTACGTTTGTAGAGAACGCCTTTTCGGATTTTCTAACCTCTGAAATGGATGTTCCCATGGCTTTAGAATTTTTTTAACTTTCAGATTTGAAGTGAATTTTGTACGTGTGTGCACATTTGGACGTGTAGACATTTCAATGCCTTCAAATGCTCACCAATTGCATTTCTATCCGAAAAATAATTGAATCCCTTCGACCGGCATTGATTCTATTCAATATTTTGTCAACGTTTTTGCGTTTTTTGCAACCTTTTTTGGCTCCTGTGCTCTATTTCATGTGTCTCAGTTACATAATCGTGAGTAATAAAAAAAGGGCAACTGCGTCTTGATTTACTGTAACAATGAACGAAATAATCAGTCTCAGTCTTAAGTTTCACAAAAACTAGTTAAAAATGTTAATTCTCACAACAAATTTGGTATACTTGCCTTTGGTGGTTTTTCGACGTCTTACAAAATTGTTCTGTCGACAGGACTTTGATTTCCCGAACTGCTCGATGTTCTCGAGTTTTTGGGGTTTTCTGGTGTACTTAGGAGAAGAAGAATATTCCTGTCTCTCATCTTCTTCCATTTCTCATGAATAAAACTCTGAAAAAAAAAACAATATAGCCGATGCATCGGCGGTAGAGTGCTGTCAAATCTCGAATTGGAGTGAGTTATGTACCTACTTAATTAAAGTATAGAGTTTTTTTCACGACGATTTCTATAAAGCTTGAATAATTTACTACACTTACCTTATAAATCTCACCTGAATATCAGTAAAACTGAATATTAGGCAGCTTTAATTTGTACCTCAAATATTTTAATTTAAAGAAGGTTTCAAATTGCAGGACAACATTTCACGAAAGCTTGATGCCAACTGAAGCGTCGCTTTGGATAAATGGCGCGACAGATGGTTGTAAAATGTTTTTACTAAATAAAAAGGTTATGATCTACTCTGATTCTATGTGGCATGGATATAGCAGACGTGGAAGAAGTACCATGAGACAAGTTATAATATCTCTTGAGCCACAAGACAGTCTGTAACACTTGAAATAGAGTATGTTAAAAAAAAGGTAGGAGCACCCGAGATATACAGGGAACAGTTCACTGTGCCAAAATTATAATTATTATAAATTCAATATGAATTTATTATAATTTCACTATCTAATTCAATTGAAAGAAAATGTTTTCAAACATTTAAAAAAAAATAGTTCTTATGAATACAGTTCTTGTATTAAGATTTCGATCACCTTCAACAATTATTCTTCTCTATCTTAAATAGGTAATAGTAGAGAATTAATCATTGCTCAAGAAATTACAATTGTGCATTGTAACTTCCTAAATCTTCTATTCAAAAATGATTATTTTCTGAATTCACCTCTTTAATTTTTGTTTAGGTTCAAACCGTTATTCGATGTAGAAACTAGCTACAATCTGGATAATCTTTATATATTCAAATTCGTAACGAACTCCTAGATTGCACCAAGACTGGGACTAGACAGCAGAAAGGTTTGAATCAAACACGTAGCAAAACTAGACAGCGACAGTGTAGCGCCAGGCTAGTATTGCGTGAATCGACAGGCTTGAGAAAAACTGTACTGGCTCTAGCATGATTCAAGACTGCCACGAAATTTTTCCACACGGGTTTAAAATTTAAATAATTATATTTACTATGGGAGAATAGAGTTTTTTGCTTTTTGGAACGTATTTTTCACTCTGAAATAAATATTTTTCAGTAATTTTCATGTGCATTCAACATTTCCAAAAAGTAGTTTCTTCATTTTACCATTTGACACTGTAACAACTACAACGTTCTTAAAATCTATTCTTCTCCGCGGTCCTAGAGCCCCAATAAACCTTATAATGGCCCTAGTTACTAACAATAAAACAATAATCTGGCTATTCATTTACTTTCCTGAATCACCTACGTACCATTGTTTAATTTTCTCAAGGAAATGTGATAATAAGTCTCTGATAAGTGTTCCCAGGTGAAAATTTTATATGTAGTTCATAAGTAGTGGACAAAACCCTGATATTACATTCTCATCAGAAAACGTATTAGATTTGTGTGAAATTTGTCCTCTCTGCCTCCCTCGTTTTTGTCAAACGTCGACGTTTTGAGACCCCCTGAACCCGAAAAACGGGTTTTTACGAATGATTATCTGAATGTATGTCTGGCTGTAAGTACTATAACTTTCGAAAGAATTAACAGAATAGATTGAACTTTGGCATACTTTCTTACTGCTCTGAAATGAAGGCCAAGTTTGTTAGCCAGCCATTTTCGATGAAAATTCAAAAAGTTAGAGCATTTTCAACATTTTTGAGACTACTTTTTTAGAATTTGAAAATTCCATGTACGGCTCTTCATAGCATTCAAGAAGAAGAACAATTAATCTCAATGAATTTTTCTGATGAAAAAACCAACTACCAGAGTTATAGCATGAACAAAATTCAAAGAACAAACGAAAATCCAAATTGAAAGCCAAACAACGCAAGGTATGAAGAAATGTCAAGAGGATCAGCGGGCAGATTCTTTAAATTTTTTGTTTATATGGAAAAATGTATAAAACATGTATGAAATATCATTGTCTTGTTCAGAGAATAGCTTAATTCAGTGACACTTTTTTAATGATGCCTAAGTCACTAAGAAAAAAGTTCAAAGTCTGAAATTTGATGTTCCACTCTGGTCATGGAAAGGTGTATTCATAGGAAACTTTCAATAATAATCTTCTTAAAATATGATTTCAAGGGTGCGTTTATTTTTTAAAGAAAAGGGTGTGCACAATTAAAAAAAAAAATTCAATTTTCCCATTTTTAACCTGAACGCATTGAATGAAAGTAATAATTTAGTATATATTCTCATAAAATTACGTTAGTATAACAATTATTTGGAGAAAAATAATTCTGAAACTAGTTCATTCGATTCTTCACAAAATAAATTTATTTCGAATCCGCTTGTATTAACAGTAAAAAACACAAATGAACATTATTTTCACTCTAAAATTTGTCTGCACTACGAATGTGATTGTTGATCTCTCAAATTGGCATTTCTGTTCTATTCGAGGTAAAGAAATGAATAAATATTAATAATAAATAATAAAAACTACGTCAGCTGGTTTTTTTAAAGTCAACGACCCATATTGTCATAGGCATGCTCTTCGATTTTCTTCAAAATTTTATAATATGGCTGCTTACCTAACAGTACTTCGGACCATCAGCCATTGAGTCTGTGGATAAGAGGTGAGGGTGGCGGAAGGCGAGGCAGGGAAGAAGTCTCGATAGGGGAGAGGGTGACCTGGACGAGGGAGGCGATAGAGAAGTATCAGGAGCTGCTAGGAAAGGTACGCTTTGAAGGGGAGTCGGTGGAAGAGATATGGGAGGATCTGAAAGAGAAAGTGAAAGGTTGTGTGCAAAAGAAGGTATTTAGAAAGAAGAAGAAAGGAATGGTGGAGCCGTGCTGGGATAGGGAATGTAAAAAGATGAAGAGGAAGGTGAAGAGAAAGTACAAGAAGTGGAAAGAGGGTAATGCGAGAAGGGAGAAGTACGTAGAAATGAGGAAGGGGTTTAGATTGGTGTGTGAGAAGAAAGAATAGGAAAAGGAGAAAGATCTGGAAAAGGAGTTAGCAAATTTTAAGACAGAGGGGGACGTCTGGAAGATAATAAATAGGTTTAGAAAGCGTAGGGTGGGGGTTAGCGAGAAGATAGGGAGTGAGGAGTGGAAAGAGTTTTTCAAAGAATCATTCCAGGGCTCGCATTCAAGGAAGACGGATGGGGGAAGTATAAGAACGGGGGAGGCAGAGATGGAGGAGTTGAATGACGAGGAGATAGAGAAGCAGATAAGGAAGTTGAAAAGGTCAAAAGCAGCAAGGCTGAATGGGGTAGAGAACGAAGCATGGCTGTTCAGTACACAAGAGGTTAGGGAGAGGCTGAAGGAGGTAGTGAAGAAAGTATGGAGGGGTGAGGGATTCCCAGGAGGGCGGAGATAAGGGTTAATAGTGCCACTGTATAGGAAAGGGGATAGAGATAGGGAGGACAATTATAGAGGGATTACGCTAATGAATACGGCGTATAAGGTATACGCAATGGTGGTGGCAGAGAGACTGCGGAAGGATGTCGAGGGGAAAGGAATATTGCCGGAGACGCAGGCGGGATTTAGGGTGGTAGGAGTACTATCGACAATATCTACGTGCTGCAGCACGTGGTGGATAGAGAATTAGCGAAGAAGGGGACGAGAGTGTACGCGTTTTTTGTGGATCTCAAAGGCGCGTTTCCATCGGTGGATAGGGGGAGGTTGTGGGAGGCAATGGAGGATAGAGGAGTAGAAAGAGGCCTAATTGAAAGGGTAAGGGAGATATATGAAGAGACCAAAGACAAGGTAAGAGGAGGGGAGGGGATTTCGGAAGGATTCTGGATGGATAGGGGTCTAAGGCAAGGGTGTCCACTTAGCCCAACGCTTTTTGCGATTTTAATTGCGGATATGGAAAGTAAGCTGGAGGCCGGGGTGGTAGGAGGAGTCAGGATAGGAGGGGTTAGAATTTGGTCACTAGCGTATGCAGATGACATAGTGTTGCTGGCAACCAGCGAGAAGGCCTTAAAGGAGATGATGAAGAGGTTGAGAAGATACCTGGATGAAAAGGGGCTAGAGCTGAATGCGGAAAAGTGTAAGGTTATGGTGTTCAGTAAAGGAGGGGGAAGGGATAAGGGACGGGAGTGGAAGTGGAAGGGAAAGGAGGTACAGCAGGTGAAAGATTTTGTGTACCTGGGCTTCGTGTTTTGAAGGAATGGGGGAGTGGATGGTCACATAAAAGAGAGAGTGAGGAGGGCAAATGTGGTAATGAGGCAGGTGTGGGGGTTGGGAAAGAAGTTATTCGCAGATGATTTTGGAAGGAGAATGAAATTGCTTGATTCACTAGTGATGAGTGTGCTATTGAATGGGGTAGAGGTGTGGGGGTGGAAGGAAAGAGAAGAGGTAAATAGAACGCAGGAGAGGTATGTAAAGTGGACCCTGGGTTTGGCAAGGAACACGCCTAATTATATTGTCAGGAGAGAGAAGGGGAGAACGAGTGTAGGAATTCTAGCAGGGAGCTGAGCGTGTAAATATGAGGAGAAATTTTTGGAAGAGGGGGGAAGTAGGCTGGTTAGGGAGTGTTGGTGGGAGAAGGAGAACAGGGGAGGGGGTGGGAAGATGGAGGCAGAGAGGGAACGGTATTTTAGAATGAATGGACTGCAGATGGATGAAGTGAGAAGGATGCACGAGGAAGGAAGGAAGGTTTATGACTTGGTCAAGCAAAACAGCATGGAGAGAGAGAGAAGACAGAAGGGGAAGAGAGAATAAGAGAGTCAAGATTTAACGGGAACTATGTGTGGATTATGCCAAGGGCAAGAGCGCAATATTTGTGTATGAAAGGAGAGAAAGCAAGTCAGGAACTTATAGCGAGGATTAGGTGTGGGGGCATGAAGCGTTTCAATAGGTTCTGGCTCTCTCGGGAGAAGAGGATGTGTGAACTGTGCGGAAAGGGGGATGCAAGACTGGAGCACTGGTTGGAGGAGTGCGGGGAGGTGGAAAGAAGTAAGATAAGCATGGAGGCATTGTTGCATGAAAAGGGGGAAAAAAGGGCATTAGCATGGGTGAAGGGAGTGTTGGGTAAGATGGAGATGAAGAGATGGAAGGAGGACGAGGAATGGAGACGGAAAGGTTGTAAATAGGAGAGAAAGTAGATATAAGTAACATGTAAATATTGTAAGCAGTAGATAAGTAGTAGGTATTAGAGCGAAAACAGAGGTTGGCAAGCGAAACAATGCGAAAAATTAGGGACATACGAGCGAGGCGAAGCGAGGAACGCAAGGCGATACGTGCTTGCGGCCTAGAGATAAGGAATGGATGGATGTTAGTTTTTAAGGGATAGTTTTAAGAAAATTCTGTAAAAATGGATGTGTAAGCAAGTCAATTTTTCAAGGCCAGCAGCCTGAAAAATAAACGTTTATCTATCTACCTAACAGTACTTAATCGACAAAGGGTCTAGCCGGATAAGATAGTCAAATCTGCCTTGTAGGGAACCTCTATAACTAAATACATCCACATATTCGGCATGTATAGAAACCCCTTTTCCTAGATTTTCAGACCCCTAGATCCCCATGGGGCAACATGGGACACCATAGAGTGCTGGCGAGTTTTTTTGCAATATCTCGGTCAATTTTTGAGCTAGGAAAAATAAAAAAAAGCAAATTGTAGGGTTTTTCAAGCCCTATAAACCTGTGAAGCCGAACAATTTTTTTGCGCGAAATTCGAATTTTTACAGCCGTTTGAAAACTTCAAAAATTTTTATATCGGAAAC
>CAKNXH010068383.1:31720-45341 GCA_932178445.1 Andricus quercusramuli
GTTTCCGATATAAAAATTTTTGAAGTTTTCAAACGGCTGTAAAAATTTGAATTTCGCGCCAAAAAATTGTTCGGCTTCACAGGTTTATAGGGCTTGAAAAACCCTACAATTTGCTTTTTTTTTATTTTTCCTAGCTCAAAAATTGACCGAGATATTGCAAAAAAACTCGCCAGCACTCTATGGTGTCCCATGTTGCCCCATGGGGATCTAGGGGTCTGAAAATCTAGGAAAAGGGGTTTCTATACATGCCGAATATGAGGATGTATTTAGTTATAGAGGTTCCCTACAAGGCAGATTTGACTATCTTATCCGGCTAGACCCTTTATAGGCTGTTTTACTACCCCTCTCCAAGTTGTGGGGAAAGGGGTTAAATTTTCTCCCCCAACGCCTATACGGATATTTTGAAACGCCTGCAACTCCACTCATTCACACGATTCACACTACACGATTCAAATTCCTAATAAGGGTCTTCGAAAGGGGTTTTTACAACCGTTCATTTTATTCTATTATTTAAAACAAAACAAAATTGGTTATCAATTTTCCGAGTGAATGGATAGTTTATTCAACTTTTTTTTGCAATTTTGGGTTTTCAATTTTTTTGTTGGCTTCAAAGAAAGTTTCACTCTGTTCCTGTGAAGAAGTTCAAATACCAAACTGAAAAAATTAAAATTTTGCGGGATACAGAAGCGACTGTACAGGGAATCCTCGTGCTCGCACTTAGACGTCAGACTTCAGTACACCGCAGAACACTTTTCAAGTATACCATTTTTTAATTATTCAAGTTCATTTAAAACAGCTTAGGACAATGATTATTTGTTGTATATACAAACTTATGAATTTTATAATTTTAAATAGATGCATAAGTTTAATATCTCTCAAATAAAAATTACAATATTTATACTTTTGTTAATTCAACCTATAGTTATGTACATATGTTATACGTACGTGATCTAACCAGCAGAAATCGAGCTTTAGAATTTTACCGCTACGTGGCTTACTGGACACCTCTTTTGCACAAGAAAGAACGTAGGCTAACGGCAGGCGTTGATTTCTAATAACTTACGGGGTTTACTTATATGATGTAACAGCTCAAGGGGTTCGAGGGAGGGGGCGCGCTGTTATGCTTCGTTATGGTTCAAATGTAAATGGTGGATGTCTGGAGAGGACCTATAATCGGTTAGGTAATTTATGCACGCCAGCCCCATAGTATGTCCTTCGTAGTTTATTTTTATGAATAAAGACATTTTATACGTAAAAAATAGTTAAATTATGATTTTTTTAATTTGCTTAACCAGTTAACGATTATAGTCGGATGACAGATTACCTATAATAGTAAGAAATCATCTATTTTAATAAACCTACTGTTAATTTTAAAGAAACCACTTTCCCCGTTTTATTTGTTTATAACAATTTTAAAGAAGCTTTACCTTCTTAATCATCATCGGTAGACATTTCTGAATAGGGTTAAAAAAAAAAGTTTCATACTGGAAAACTGTTCTGCTGTTAAGAGAAGCGTGACGTTCGAGTGCGAACGCCAGTACTCTTCGAACATTCGCCCCCATATCTAGAAAAATCCTAATTTTTCCATTTTCTTACTTGACATTTTTCATAGCATTCCTTAATAAGAGAACACTGTTGCAAAAATCTCTACTAAATTTAGCATACATGTAATGGAAGCAAAAATGCACAACATGAAATCAAATTTAGTATACCAGCCTATAGTAAATTTAGTATATTTATACTGAATTTAGTACACGCGTATACTCAATTTCATATACGTGTATACAAAATTCAGTAAGAATATACTAAATTTACTGTACGCTGGTATACTAAATTTAATTTCAGGTTATGCATTCTTGCTTCCATTACATGTATACTAAATTTAGTAGAGAATTTTCTAACAGTGAATATAATGACAGAATTAAAACCCCTTCTGAAAAACCCTGATGAATTATTCCAATTTTTTAAGTAGCAAGGAAATTACAGGCTTTTGAAATTCGTAGAGTCTATAGCCTGCCGGCGCCGGCAAGGAAGTTTATTGCCGGCTGTTTTTTCCTCTCGGGCGTGAAGGTGCGACAATCGTGTAGCAATGTATCTTTATGCACTGAATACGAATATGTCCATCAAAATTGCAACAACAAAAAAAAACGATTTTCAAGGTCCAACCTCTAAAAATCACGTTTTTAAAAAGAAAAATGTTATATTTACAAACATGTGTTAAACCTCGTATATTGATATATTTCGATGCGCTGGTTACGCACATGGTCATATAAATTCCTATGTATAGTAGATATAATTTTCAATATCAAAACTTGAACAAATTTCATTTTCATTCAAGCAGTGTATAAACTATACGTATCAATTACTAAGGATATTTAGTTTTTGGTTTTTAACGCACGTTGACGCTTTGGATTGAACGTTCTATGTATTCTATGTATGCATATACTTTATCGTCGATTTGCAACTCGAGAATTGCGATTAAGGACCCATGGAGGCGGTAAGGAAACCCTGTGACTGGTCATAGAAATAATTTTCGTCAAACCCCTACTTATTCCAGCGTCTCTTGCGAGGAAAGGCACATCCTGTGACTGGTCACAGAAATAATGTAAGTCAAACCCCTACTCCTTTTGAACGTCTTGTGAAAGGGGAAGGAACCCCTGTTACTGGTCACAGAAATAATGTTTAGTTGTTGAGACCGACAGGTTCCGAATTTTTAATTTAAAAATCAGTTATTACAAAATTACAATTTTTAACGGTTGTAAAATTGTAATCCTTAGCAGATGTCAACTGTTTGGTCCAACCTATTTGGAAATAGAAGACCCTCCGAGTAGTAATAAAACCAATACATAAATTATACCTCTGTGTCTCAAGACAAGTCTACCTGGTCTTGTCTTGACACTGCTACAGCCATAAATTTGAGACAAGTCTATATGTCTCCCATGTCTAGCTGGTGAGACGGAACCAGGCATCATGGTCTTGAAGACATATTGAAGACATTCAAGACATAATCAAGACCAAATATTTTCACCCGAGCGACTCAAGAAACTTGAAGATAATCAACTTTTTGAAGTTACCATAATGTTTCCGAATTGTGCCTACCCATATTGGATTCTCTATCTGTAACCGGATTTTTCTCGGAAAGGAAATGTCCTACGCTATTTTTCCTAGCAGATTCAAATTCATAATTGAAAAATCTATTCAAAAAAATGGTGGCTTGTCAAAAAATTACGGTCTTTCCCCGCATGTTCCAGACCAGGAATGTTAGGAAAACGTTTCTCTATAATTTTCTGTTATTATCCATTTAATATAAGGGTTTGAAAGTCAATTCTGCAAAATGGGCTACTGTGCTTCGGCAGTGTTTTGTAGACTCCACCTTTAAAAATAGCAGTACAGGCGTTGGGATTGAAAATTCAACCCCCCAGAATTCAGAGAGGGATGTTAATCCTTGTTTATAAAGTCGATTCAGTACTGTTGGGTAGGCAAACATATTCTAAGAATTTGAAGTCAATGGAAGAACATGACTTTTAAAGTTAGGGAATTTTTAAGTTCATTAATAGCCCCCTCTTCCTAGCCTATATAAGCATCCGTGAAAATTGCTAGAATCACCCCTCACCAATATTAGATAAGATTTTTTCTATTCTCCCTCCCCTTTCTAAAAGCAGGTTTTCAATAAAGGAGCGGAAACCCCGTATATTATATACGTATATAACTGTATTTTCAGAATGCAATCATAAACATGGCGTGTTTTCATGCATCCATATACAAACGCAAAAGTACGCATTTTGAGCGGCGCCTGGCGGTGCGTTGGATGAGTTACAAAATAGGGTTCAGTTAGCACGGCGTGACGTAGAGTTCAAAAAGGAGCTTTGTTTGTACATGCCCGAGTATTTTCGTAACGCGAGAGTAGGCTAGAGAGATATTTTGTAGACAAAGATAGAAAGAGAATTCATGGCGGATTAGTGAGTTGATGTTTCTAACGAAGAACGTAGTGTGTTCCTATCGCCTCGCACATTATACTTTGTTGTCTCATTCACGCTCGTTAGAACAAAAATGCAGCAGAGCTCATGCGTACGGCTTTCCTTTTTGAAACTCGTGCCATGTTTTTGTAACGAGCCGTAGGTACCTACGACTCGTTACAAAAACATTGCGCTCGTTTCAGAAAGGCCGTCAGTCCGCACTAGTTACGAAATGTACTATTTTTTAGTGTTTGCATCGCAAACACAAAGAATAATTCCCTACATAGATGCGATTTCCTTTTTTTACTTTATCGAAAAGAGCTCAGTAAAGGAAGGAGAGAAAATTGCGTTATACTGGGTGTTTTTTTCTAACTTCACGGAGAAAAGTGGAAGGTCAGTTTAGCCATCTAGATGTGCAGACCGAATATATTGCAGGGCCAACTATAGGACAGCCCTTGAAGATGGCTAAAGCGACTATCTCTAGAAGGTTGAAACAAGAGGTTCAAATCAATCATCTCAGAGTATCGACTTGGTCATCTCGTACGGTCGACTCAAGCGTCATATAGAGTCGAACCGATCATCACACAGGGCGGAAAAGATCATTATAAAGGGTCGAATCGCTCATCATAGAGGGCCGATTTGGTCATATCAGCTAGTCGTCTTGATCTCCTCGAACAGTCGACCTGGTAATTTTAGGGGGTCGATTCGATTACCCTACATTTTCTGTATTTGTTTTCCTTTTCCTATTTATTCCAGTCTCTCTCTTGGAAGGGGCTGGAAATAATAAAATTACGTGTAACCTATGAAACCTTGAACGTTATATGCAATACATGAATTCTGAAAGCATTTTTCATTGTTTGTGGAGAGCAAGGTGTATGAGGCATAATTTGATATGAAAAATTGTTGGCGCGCTTATTTCAAATGATTAAATGTGAAACGCAATTGTGAACAGAAAATAATAGGAGCGAAGTTAAAAAATAATTCTTTGCTCACAAGGAAGACTTATGAAATGAGATTTCAATTATTTATTAGCTTTTCTTCTTAAAAACAAATGATCGATTTCAATTCTAAAGAAAGGAATATCTTTTTCATCCTAAATATGAATGTACAATGATTCCTAATATCCTCATGCACTTTACATCTATTATTTGTTGTGAACATTTAACTTACATGTTCAACCAATTTTAAATAAAAACGCCAAAGGTACTTAATCACATTGGCCTTAAAAAATTGATTTGCTTTCTCTTCCATTTTTACAGATTTTTCTTAAAAATAACCCTTAAAATCTAACATCCATCCATTCCTTATCACTAAGCCGCACGCTCTTATTGCCTTGCCTTCCTCGCTTCGCCTTGCTCGCATGTCCCTACTTTTTTTCGCATTGCCTCGTTTGCCAACCTCTGTTTTCGCTCTGATACCTACTACTTATCTACTATTTACAATATTTACATCTTACTCTTATCTACTTTCTCTCCTATTCACAATCTTCCCGTCTCCATTCCTCTTCCTCCTTCCTTCTCTTCATCTCCATCTTACCCAACACTCCCTTTGCCCATGCTACTTTCCTTTTTTTCCCCTTTTCATGCAACAATACCTCCACGCTTATCTCACTTCTTTCCACCTCCACGGACTCCTCCAACCAGCCCTTCACTCTTGCGACCCCCTATCCACCCAGTTCACACATCCTCTTCTCCCGAGAGAGCCAGAACCTATTGAAACCCTTCATGCACCCACACCTCATCCTCGCTATAAGCTTCTGACTTCCTTTCTTTCCTTTCTCACATGAATATTGCGCTATTGACCTTGACATAAACCACACATAGTTCCCGTTAAACCTTGACTCTCTTATTCTCTCTTCCCCTTCCGTCTTCTCACTCTCCATGCGGTTTTGCTTAATCAAGTCATAAACCTTCCTTCCTTCGTCGTGCATCCTTCTCACGTCATCCATCTGCAGTCAATTCATTCTAAAATACCTTTGCCTCTCAGCCTCCATCTTCCAACCCCCTTTCCTGTTCTGCTTCTTCCAACAACACTCCCTAACCAACCTACTTCCCCCCTCTTCCAAAAATTTCTCCTCATATTTACACGCCCTGCTCCCTGCTAGAGTCCCTACACTCGTTGTCCCCGTCTCCCTCCTGACAATATACTTAGGCGTGTTCCTTGCCAACCCCAGGGTCCACTTTACATACCTCTCCTGCGTTCTATTTACCTCTTCGCTTTCCTTCGACCCCCACACCTCTACTCCATACAATAGCACACTCATCACTAGCAAATCACCACATTTGCCCTCCTCACTCTCTCTTTTATGTAACCATCCACTCCCCCATTCCTCCGAAACACGAAGCCCAAGTACACAAATTCTGTCACCTTCTGCACCTCCTTTCCCTTGCACTTTCACTCTCCTCCCTTATCCCTTGCCCCTAATTTTCTGAACACCATAACCTTGGACATTTCCGCATTCAGCTCTAACACCTTCCTATCCAGGTATCTTCTCAACCTCTTCATAATCTCCTTTGAGGCCTCCTCGCTATTTGCCAGCAACACTATGTCATCTGCACACGCTAGTGACCAAATTCTAACACCTCCTATCCTAACTCCTTCTACCACCCCGGCCTCCAGCTTACTTTTCATATCCGTAATTAAAATCACAAAAAAAAGCGTTGGGCTAAGTGGATACCCTTGCCTTATCCCCCTATCCATCCAGAATCCCTCCGAAATCCCCTCCCCTCCTCTTACCTTGTCTTTGGTCTCTTCATATATCTCCCTTACTCACTCAATTAGACCCCTTTCCACTCCCCTATCCTCCATCGCCTCCCACAACCTCCCCCTATCCACCGACGGAAACGCGCCTTTGATATCCACAAGGAACGCGTACACTCTCGTCCCCTTCTTCGCTAATTCTCTATCCACCACGTGCTGCAGAACGTAGATATTGGCAAAAGTAATCCTACCCGCCCTAAATCCCGCCTGCGTCTCCGGCAATATTCCTTTCCCCTCGACATCCTTCCGCAGTCTCTCTGCCACCACTATCGCGTATACTTTATACGCCGTATTCATTAGCGTAAACCCTCTATAATTTGCCTGTCTATCTCTATCCCCTTTATTATACAGTGGCACTATTAACCCTTCTCTCCACCCTCCTGGGAATCCCTCGCCCCTTCATAACTTGTTCACTACCTTCTTCAGCCCCTCCCTAACCTCTGGTGTACTAAACAGTCATGCTGCGTTCTCTACTCTATCCAGCCCTGCTGCTTTTGACCTCTTCAAGTTCCTTATCTGCTTCTCTATCTCCTCGTCATTCAACTCCTCCATCTCTGCCTCCCCCGTTCTTCTACTTCCCGCATCCGTCTTCCTTGAGTCTGCGCCCTGACACGATTCTTTAAAAAAATTTCCTACACTCCTCACTCCTTATCTTCTCACTGACCTCCACCCTACGCCTCCTAAACCCATTTATTATATTTCAGACGTCCCCCTCTGTCTTAACGTTTGCTAACTCCTCTTCCAGATCTCTCTCCTTTTCCTGTTCTCTCTCCTTACACATCAATCTAAACCCCTTCCTCATTTCTACGTACTCCTCCCTTCTCGCATTGCCCTCTTTCCACTTCTTGTACTTCCTCTTCACTTCCCTTTCCATCTTTTTACATTCTCTATCCCACCATGGCTTCACGATTCCTTTCTTCTTCCTTCTAAATACCTTCTTTTGCACACACCCTTTCACCTTCTCTTTCAGATCCTCCCATATCTCTTCCACCGACTCCCCTCCAAAGCGTACCTCTCCTAGCTGCTCCTGATACTTCTCTATTGCCTACCTCCTCCAGGTCACCCTCTCCCCTATCGAGACTTCTTCCCCGCCTTGTCTTCCGCCACCCTCACCTCTTATCCACGGACTTAATGGCTGATGGTCTGATGCCACTCTCCCCTCCACTGCGAATTTTTCCGTCCCCTCCCATCCTTGCATATTCATAACCACATATGCTATCACCGATACCCCCACCTTACTTACATATGTGTATTCTCCCTCTTCGTCCCCAGTTGCCATACCATTCGCCACCGCCCAGCCTTTATCCCCATCCAGTCCCTTAGAATCTCCCCCTCCTTATTTATTATCTTATCCTTCGATTTCCTTTCGAAGCCCTCCCCTTTCCTGTAAAGACCTCCTTCGCTCCCCATCCTCGCATTAAAGTCCCCACCCAGTACCACCGTACCCTCCTCTCTTTCGCCCAGCAGGTCTTCCACCCTTTCTTTAATTCTTTTCATCCCATTCTTCTTGTACACTGTCACAAACTTACTCGTTATCCCTTCCATTTTTATTCCGCTCAGTTGCACTCCCTCCCCATATTCCTCTCCATGAACTTTTTCCTCTAATCCATCTCTAACCCCGGTTATAATTCCCCACTGGCCCTTCCTTTCTTCTTCACTCTGACCGCCACCTGGAGTCTCCACCTATATACCCTTGGTAGCTTTGGCTCTATTCTATCCCATTCCTTTCTTTCTACCCACATCTCTAACAGTCCCACAACATCAAATTCCTGGGTATACCGCCAGAACTCCTCGTCCTTCTTCTTTACCCCTGCTACATTCCATTATAGCACCTTCACTACTCCTCTACCCTGCATCACCCCACCCCCCTACTTCTTACGAAACAAATCCCCCTGCATTTGCTTCAACACCTCTTTCTCCTCGTTCCACCCCCACAGCTTCCCGTCTACTCTTATTTTCCGATATCCTACCTTCGCCGATCTCCCTTCTCTCCTCTTCCTCCTAGCCCTGTCATACAGCATTCTCTGCACCTCCCTTTTCTTTCTCGTCAAATCGTGATCGATGAAAACTCCCTTATTCTGTATCCTGTTCTTATTTCGCATTACCCCCAACTTTTCTTCCCATCCCTCCAACTCCACAACCGCCACTTCATTCTCCTTCCTCCCCTCCAACTTAATTTTCCCTACTCTGCCTTTAACCCACCCTATGCTCTCTAGCAGCTCTTCCACGCCCTCCCTTTCTTCTCCACTCTTTAGCTTCAACCCTCTTATCACGATATTATTTTTCCTGTCTGCCTTTTCTTTTCTCTCCATTCTCAACTCCATTGCCCTTATCCTTTTCCTATCCGCCCTCTCCTCCTTTTCACTCCTACGCTCTTCTACCTTATCTTCTATCATATTCTCTACCCTCTCCCAAATACCTTTAATATCACTCCCCCCACTCTCGTCTCCTAATTCCATTTCCGTCCTGGCCTCCACCCTCTCAAGTCTCTTTTCCGTCCTTTCCTTCCACAACCTGATCTCCTCTTCCATCTGTTTTATTTTAACTTCCTTCTTTTTCCTTTCCGTCTCTAACCCTACTATTCTGTCCCTCAGCTCATTCACCTCCTTTTCCCATCTCTCATCTCTGATTCTCAAGTCCTCCCTCATGCCTTCCATCTGCTCCTCAGTCCCCCTCACGTCCTCCCTCAGCCCCCTGATCTCGTCTACCAGCCTCCCGAGAGCCTCCTTCTCTGCCATTCCCTTCATTTTGGGGGGCGGGGTTGACCTAGGTGTTCTAACGCTTTTTTTAAAAGGACTCTCCAATTCGATTTTGTCCGGACGTTTATCTATCTAACTAATCACGTTGACCCTCCGCGGTGGGTCATTTGCTCTTCCGTGGATGGTCGAAATGAGTGAAAACAAGATGATCGTATTGACCACCCCGAAAGGATACCTTGCTTATCCCTGATAGTTAGTCTGACCTTCTTACAACCCTCAGACTGGCCATAAAATAAGAGTCTCTCTGTCTGCATAAGAATTTCATAAAAAGCCCTAAAAACGATAACTTGTTTCATATAAATGACTACTCATTCTTCTAGATGATCTCGTATTCTCATTTTTTCTCTTGTTTTTTAATCTGTGTTGCGCGTGTTACCCGCCGGTGCCCCTTGAGTCCGCCTCTGCATGTGCAGGCTAATCTGCACGTACTACCGCAATATTGGTGAAAGTCGTTGAATGAGGAGAAAAATGCCGCGAACTATTTACATATCATTGGTTACAGTCTTCAACAAGAGTTACGTAAGCGCTGAATATGCTATGCTAACAATTTTGCAAAGGGTACGCACAAAGAAAAAAATGGGGTTTCTGTTAAAACCGATTTTTGGTTCGAAGAGAGCTGCAACGAAAAGGAAAGCCACATAAATGGCGCCACGTTCTATGCGATTTCCCTATATAAAATTAAAAACTGCATCAAGAAGGAACTTTTGATGTTTGTTGAAGAAAAAAGAGGATGCATTCGATAGACCATCTGAACCATTTATTTCTCAAAAATTTGTTACAACTTCCTTATAATAATTTTTGTGAAATTGCTTTCATTTTCACAGTTTATCGCTAGAGGGACCTCTTGAACTATGAAAATATATTTGTTTTACTGAGGAAATAATACCTTTATTAAAATAGGGACATTTTTACGCATCCATTTATGACAGAAGATCAGCAGCTTTTTTGCTTAAGTATTACAGAAGATCTATCATTTGTCATGAATCTTATACAGGGATCTGAAGTCCGAACCTTCAAAACCTACTGGCCCTGATATCTGATTTTATTCGTCGAATATTCTATCATAATAAAAACAAATTTTTAAAGGTATACTCGACTTAATTTCGGATTTCACTTGAATTAAGAAAGCAACTAAATTTAAATATACAACCACTCTTGAATAAAGCACTTATCCTATATAAGATTTAAGAATTTCTCGACTGAAATAAAGTAGACTATGCATCTGTTTTTCAATATACAGTTCGGAAAGTAAGTTGAAGGCAGCCTGAAATAATATGTAAGGCTTTCGTTACCTAAAATTAAAAAGTACGCCTTACGGAATTGCAGGGGACATGTTTTGTCGTCAATCTCTCAAATTCTCGAAGACTATCGGAGTTTTACGTGTATCTTAAATTGTACTCTGTTACAAAGTCACTCGTGAACTTTCTATTTACTGTTTTTCGAAGTCGAATCTGCATTTTCTGTTCATATATGAGCACGTCAGAGCAAAAGGAAGTCTCCGCAGAACCGTGAGGAAAAACGAGACAACTACCGTTAGAAAGAGAAACTCTTACGCAGAATGCCTGAAGAGCAAGACAGCGCAACGATAATTGTATATAGTAGTGTTCACATAAATAAAAAAGTGAGTCTTCGAGATTCTTGGCGCAGACAAAGTGTTCTACTTGCGAATTTATAGAAAATCCAAAAGGATTTTATACAGATTATTTATAATTTATGTGAGGAAATCCATGATTTTAGTATAAATATGCAACTTACTTTCAGCAAGGAGAGTCCTTAGTTCAAGGTCATCTCAGCCTTACACTACCTTTTCAGTATAAACGTCATCTTAATTCCTGGTCTTCAATACCTGAATTTCAGGCCTTCAGTGCCTTAATTTTAGGTCTTTACTACCTGAATTATTACAGTCTTTTGTTTGCGCACTTTAATAATTAAAACACGTTCTTAATTTCAGGTTTCATATGCTTCTTTTTGGTACACCTTAAAATAATTTCAATTTTCGACTCAAATTAAGTTTTGGTTTTTTCTGTCTAATAGTTCATGAGTAATCGTCAAATTAAAGGCAATCTTGAAGGCCCAGTGTTATAACATCAACTTAGAAAGTCGTACTGATTTTTTTTTAATGGCCAGTTCTTTTTTTTCTATTTCAATTTACTTTAATTTAATATAAGAACACCCCAAACGTCATTACCGTACGGCGTACGGTAATGACTATCCCTTTTGGATTTTAAATGTCTAGATGTGATAGGGATATAGAGTCAATTGTCCGAAACGAGAAGTGCCAGATTTTCTGGAACTACGATTTTCGGGCAGCAGTCTCCGTTGCGCACTCGAGGCCTGACATTGTTCTCCAAGACTTCGAGAAACGAACTATATTCGTGATCGAATTCTCGGCTCCATCCGAATACAACATCACTGCAAAGGAGAAAGAAAAAGAGGAGAGATATCAAGACCTTAAAAGAGAGCTGCTTCGACTGTACCCAAAATATTCGGTACGAGTGATTGTTCTTGTGATAGGTGCTCTCGGAGGTGTGAAATTATCGCTGGTTCGTAACCTTAAAGCCATACCCGCGTGCCAAAAATATGCCAAGGCTCTTGCGAGATGGATGCAGAAAGCTGTCATCCTTGGGTCGCTTCGTGTCCTTAAGACACACGAGGGTTTCGCCGGCCTGTCGTTGTGATTTCGTCGTGCCCTGTGACCACCCATCTCACGGATGTGAGACGTGGCCATAGGTGTATTTTACCGCGGTTCTACTGGGGGCCATTGACATTTTTTCAAGATGGCAGTTGCTCTTAGTGGTACCCTGCGGTGGTTGTTTAACTTTGTTTTTAATTATATATACATATTTCATAATAACATCTACTTGGCTAGTTTGAAATTATTTGATCAACTTAAACTTCCTGTTCCAGTTTCACATGAGAGCATTAGAGCGTGCGGTAGTTCTGCTAAATTTGACATTTCAGGCCCATAACGAGTTTAAGATATTTAGTTTCGTAACCAATAAAATAGGCATAACCAGTTTTGAAATGTCGCACGCTTATTGAACATTGCACTTGAGTCCGAGCGTGAAAAAGATAACGCGCATTTCGAAAGTGATAGGCACCTGCTTTGCAATTAGTGTAGAGTTTTACGGTTCTGGATCATGACAACCCTCGGCGAGTCATATTTGCGACAATTGACGTTGAAGCATCTCTTATTCGGACAAATGTATAGCTCACAAAAAATTAGCAAAACATAGGCAAGTGACATTTTCGGCGAGGCACATTTGTAGTAAGTCACATTGAGGGGGGGGGGGGGGGTGACATTCGCGGCAAGTAAGGTCCATCAAGCTAGCACCTCCAAAATCGAAATTCCCAAATTTTTTGGTATCAGAATTTTTGACTTTTTTTGGGCTTTTTTGGGCTGTATTGCCGATTTTTGGGTTCCACTACTTTTTTTGAAAATTCAAATTTTGTGTGGAGGTGCTGGCTTGAATCAAGCCAGCACCTCCACTACATGAAAATTTGAAAAAATTAAAAATCAAAGACGAAAGAATTTTGGGCTTTTTTTTGGCTCTTGAACGCGCCAAAAACCAATTTCCAAAAATAACCCCTAGCGGAAATAAAACTACCCCCTGAATAAAAAAACAAACGAGGAAGAAACAAAGTGCACCACAATTTTGGGCTTATTTTGGGCTCTCAAATTCACAGAAAAAAAATTCAGAAAATCACCCCCTATGAGATAAAAAACCACCCCCTTGTCAAAAATTAAATCTGAAAAAAAATAAAGTGCATCATGATTTTTTCTTATATTGGGCTCTCGGATGCACCAAACAAAATTTTCGAAAACCACCTCCATGTACACAAAACATCCCCTAAATCAAAAATCAAACATGGAAAAAACGAAGAAAAAGCTGTGTTGAGCTTTTGAGAAGCCCAAAAATCAGAGACTATATTCACACTGCGAAATTCTGACGAAGATCATTTTTTGAGAAAGTCATATCTGAGTGGTGTCAAGGGGGTTGATTTTGAGGTTAAGGGTTGGAGCCCAAAAATCGGTGTTGGTATTTTTGATGAGCACAAAAATCAGAGACTCTATTCACACTGTGAAATTCTAAAAAACATCATTTTTTGAGAAAGTCATATCTGCTGGGTGCCAAGGGGGTTGAT
>CAKNXH010068390.1:0-19353 GCA_932178445.1 Andricus quercusramuli
GATGACGTCTTGAACGACCTGGTGCGCGATCCGGAGCATCCTGATCGCCGACTCACCATTGGTAGTTATTTTGGCTGCAGCCACAATTCAAATTTTTGAAAAGTTCTCGTAGATGACGTCTTGAACGACCTGGTGCACGATCCGGAGCATCCTGATCGTCGACTCACCATTGGTTGTTATTTTGGCTGTTGCCGCAATTTAAATTTTGAAAAAGTTTTCGTAGATGACGTCTTGAACGACCTGGTGCACGATCCTGAGCATCCTGATCGTCGACTCACCCTTGGTATTTAGTTTGGCTGTTGCCGCAATTTAAATTTTGAAAAAGTTCTCGTAGATGACGTCTTGAACGACCTGGTGCACGATCCGGAGCATCCTGATCGCCGACTCACCATTGTTAGTTATTTTGGCTGCTGCCACAATTTAGATTTTTTCAATGTTCTCGTAGATGACGTCTTGAACGACCTGGTGCACGTTCTGATGCACCCGGGTAGTGGACTTACCATTTAGAGATGTGTCAGTTATTGGCAAACTTACATGTTCTTGAAAATACTCATTTGTGTTTAGCGTGTCCTAAGCATGGAAGACGGACACGAGCAAGGCTTTGACCATGCTACCATTCAGCCGTGACCCATGTTTTAGCCAGATATTTCCAAGTGTATTGCCATGCATGACCCATGCTTTAGCCAGATATTTCCAAGTTCATTGCCATGCGTGAGCCATGCAAACTTTTTTCACGCGGGCCTTGGTCACATGTACCGAAATATCGCGCAGTGGGATGAAATCAAAAAACGAGGTTCAAAATAACTTGTAGCTGGCAATTCCTACCCGATTTTAGATTTTTTTTAAAGAAGAATTCAGCATTAAATTTTGAAGAGATATATGTGGCCTGAGTTTCGAATTTTTTTTGTTCAAACTTTTATATTAATGCAAAGAGTGAAAAAAGTCGCAAAAAAAATTATGACATTGTCAAGTTAATTGTTATAAACAAATTAACTTAATAACTAGTCCACATTATGGATTCTTCGTTTACAAAGTAAATTTTTGCGTTGAAATTACTTGCTTTTATCGAAAAAATAATACCCGAAGTAGTAGTATAGCTATGCACGATCCTCGGGGGTCAGGTCCCAAGCGCTTCGATAGCCGCGGGGCTAGCGTGTACGGCACAAAGCTCACGAGTAGGTGTAGGTAGGGTTCGAATCTCAGCGAGTGCGCTTTTTTTTCAAAAATGTGGAATAATTATTGATTAATTAATTATTAATTATTATTATTATTATTAATTAATTATTATAATTACTAATTCATATTATCAATTTATTAATTAATTATTATGAAAATGAATATATAATTTAATATATAAATAAATAAATGAATATATAAATGCAGCAGCAGCTCCTGCTTCCCCACCCTACTGATGGTAACGTTGCTCCCTTTCTGATCGACCGATTGTACAATATTAATATAAACAAGTGCTCACCTACCTCTCTTATCAGCTGATGGTAAAATCTGTTTATCAATTAAATAATTAATAAATAATTAATGATAATAATTAGTAATGATAATAATAATTATTATTAATTAACCAAAAACGCCTTCGACATATTGGGCATTTACCATGTTAAGCCTGAGAGAAAAATGTGCTTCCTCATTTTCATAATAATTAATTAATAATTAATAATAATAATAAGTAATGGTAATAATTAATCAATAAATAATAATGATAATTAATTATCAATTAATCAATAATTATTCAACACTTTTGAAAAAAAATCGCACTCGCTGAGATTCGAACCCTACCTACACCTACTCATAAGCTTTGTGCCGTACACGCTAGCCCCGCGGCTATCGAGGCGCTTGGGACCTGACCCCCGAGGTTCGTGCAGAATCTGCAGTGAAACCGGCTTAGAAGGGGAAGGCCTGCTCTGCGACATTGACTTTGAGATGAGACTAGCATAAATCGATAGAACGTCGAAAAATATTAGACACGTATAGCGGCTTTCTTGTAATTGGGCCCTAGTTTTTTTTTTTAATGTATTTTTTAAAATAGCTATTTTCGTGCTGTACGAGTATCTACCGTGGCGCACGAGTTTTCCCCAACTGGAGTCAGTGGTACAGCGGTAAGGTGGTTAGCTGAGGAGCACGCTGTCGCGCGTTTGAATCTTTTTGGCGAAATTTTTTATTGCTCTTTTTGCTCTTTTTATTAAAAACGTGTTAAATAATTAGTTTATAACCCCTCAGGGTGATTTAATTTTTTCCCTACCTGTTTTTTTAATTTTCTAATTCTCATTATAATAAATATGGTATTTGTTTAATTATATTATTATTATTATTCGTATTTTTTAATTAATTATAATATAGTCCAGAAGTTGTCGACCTGAAAACAAAATTGTTTTTATTCATTTTGAAAATAGTGAAGGTAAAGTGGAAGAAAATTACGCAGGAACTGTTTAGTTTCTTATAATCTATATTATTTCTTGTTTGCATGTTCCAGGATGATATTTGTCATAAAAAACATTTGATTTGAATAATAATGTAATTAAACCAAATTTATTATAAATAAATACCATATTTATTATTATAATGAGAATTGAAAAATTCAAAAAACAGGGAGGAAAAAAATTAAATCACCCTGAGGGGTTATAAAGTAATTATTTAACACGTTTTTAATAAGAAGAGCAAAAAACAGCAAAAAAAAATAGAAAATTCGCCAAAAAGATTCGAACGCGCGACAGCGTGCTCCTCAGCTAACCACCTTACCGCTGTACCACTGACTCCGGTTGGGGAAAACTCGTGCGCCACGGTAGATACTCGTATAGCACGAAAATAGCTATTTTAAAAAATTCATTAAAAAAAAACTCGGGCCCAATTACAAGAAAGCCGCTATACGTGTCTAATATTTTTCGACGTTCTATCGATTTATGCTAGTCTCATCTCAAAGTCAATGTCGCAGAGCAGGCCTTCCCCTTGTTAGCTATACTACTACCCGATCATGAAAATTTGACATCTGATATTTTTCATCAATTTTTTAAACAAATTATATAAAAAAATGCCTAGTGTGGATAATTAAAGGCAGAAAGAAATCGTTTTTTCTCTTATTTTTTCTCAAATTATATCGCCAGTGATGTTTAGTGATGGAAAATTATCATCCGATATTTCTTATTAATTTCATAAACAAATTATATAAACAAATGCCCAATGTGGACATTTAAAGGCCGAAAGAAATCGCTTTTTTTCAAATTTCCTTAAATTATGTCACCAGTGATGTTTAGTGATGGAAAATTATCATCCGATATTTTTTAATAATTTTATAAACAAATGACCAGTATGGCCACAAAAGACTGGAAGAATTCTGATAGTATTCTAGATCCTGAAGCTCCTTATTTCAGATTAAAGACTTAACAATTAAAACTTGACTGCGACTAATCAATGGAATCTTAAGAAATTGACAAAGGATTATTACACACAGCAAGTGTATGCTTATTGTTGTTGTACAAATTCTTATCTTCAACAATTCCTAAGAAAACTACACTACGAAAATTGAGAGAAACAACAATTACCAAACAATTACATCACTGGCTGCATACTTTGAGGCTAGTTGCAAAAACGAATCTTTTCTGCCTTTAAAAATTCACAAAAGGGCATTTGTTTATATAATTTGTTCACAAAATCAATAAAAAATATTGGATGGTAATTTTCCATCTTTAAACCTCACTGGCGACATCATTTAAGGGAAATTAGGGAAAAAAATTCTTTCTGCCTTGAAATATCCACACTAGGAATTTGTTTATATAAATTGTTTATAAAATTAATAAAAAGTATTTAAAGATAATTTTCCAAAATTAAACATCACTGCTGAGGAAAATTATGAGAAAAAAGGATTTCTTTCTGCCTCTAAATGTCCACACTGGGCATTTGTTTATATAATTTGTTTATAAAAATAATACCAAATATCAGATGATGATTTTCAATCATTGAATATCACTGGCGATATAATTTGAGAAAAATTAAGAGCAAAAACGATTTCTTTCTGCCTTTAAATGTCCACACTAGGCATTTGTTTATATAATTTGTTTATGAAAATAATGAAAAATATAGATAGATAATTGCCCATCATTAAACATCACTGCCGATATAGTTTGAGAGAAATTAGGAGAAAAAAAGATTTATTTCTGACTTTAATTGTCCACACTAGGAATTTGTTTATATTATTTGTTTATAAAGTTGATAAAAAATATCAAATGCCAAACTTTTATGATCGGGTATTACTTTTTGATAAACGCGAGTAATGTTAATGCGAAAATTTACTTTGCAAACGAAGAATCCATAGTGTAGACTATTTGTTAGGTTAATTTGTTTATAACAATCAACTTAACAATGTCATTTTTTTTGCTCTCAACTACACCCGCGCATAAAGTCTGGCAATGCTGACTATAGAAAAATTTGTTTAACGAAAATAACAAAAAAACGAAAAAATCGACTTTCTCTTCACTCTTTGCATTAATATAAAAGTTTAAAAAAAAAATTCAAAAATCAGGCAATTTTTCTAACAAAAAAATCAGGAATCGGTTAAGAACTGCCAGCTACAAGTTATTTTGAACCTCGTTTTTTGATTTTATCCCACTGTGTGTCAGTACAAATAGCCGGTTTTTTTCGGTACGAATAGAGGGAGCTGAAAGGTCTATTTGTACTGAAATTTCATTGTGAATTGACGGTTTTTTCGGTACGTGTGCTTACTCCCTTCTCAATGAACTTTTTTAAAATGTTGTTTCTCAATCCTTTTATCTAAATATCTTGCTTCAAATAGGCATACAATTTTTTTTAAATTGTAAAAAATTGTAATAATGGTGTTTTAAACACTTTCTAAACCTCGCAATCTTTTTCTATGCTGCCACGTATTTTTCTGTTATTTAAATAATTAAGAATAATTATATAAGTATATGGGTAATTGCTAAAAGGTGAACCATTTTAAGTCCCGGACAGTTTTTTTAATTTATGAATTTTTTTTTAAATATTTCGACTTCATTTAGAAAATGCAAATAAAGAACTACAATTTGGAAACGAAAAATTGTTGAATAATATCAACGACATATTTTTATGATTCAAGGTTCACAGATATCACTTATATTTAATCAAAAAGGATAACAATCAAGAAAAGCGTTCAATGTTTTAGTTATGAAATTCTTGGAAATCAAGAAAAGCAAGAATCCCAGGATCAAATTTGAATTTCGGATATTAAACTGGAATTTAAGTTTTTACTCACTCTGAATTTAATTTCTCAAATTTCAATATTTTAGAGTAAAGAATTGCGAAAAGCACTTCAAAGTCTGCCCCGATTCAAGAATTAAGTCATTACAATTTAAAAATATTCAACATTGGAATCGAAGTCTAGTTGAAGACTTTTAAATGATCTCGTTGAATTTCATATCATGCAATATAATATGAAGTTTCATTTAACGTTATTAAATAACTCTTTTTATTAAAACTAAGAATTAAAAAACAATCGTGATTAGAAAATAAATCTCCTGTCGTTTACAATACAATTTATTATAATTAATAACATACATATATAACTTCACATCACAAGATGGCTAACAAGTAACAAGCGCTCGCAAGCATACAAACAAACGCACCACGAGCAAAACAGGCAACGTGCGCCGTGCTACGGAAAAACGTCCACTGCGCATTTTACAGTTTTCAGTGACTGGTCAACGGAATTCTCTAAGCCCGTATTCTCAATTCTTCGATTACTCATTTCTTAAGTTCTTTTTCACAAGTTATATAAAAAGTCGTTTACCATCAAATAAAATCTAATACACTCTTTAATATAATTAATAAACTATTTTTTGAATCCCATTTCTTTAGAATTATTTCACTGTCACCTAAACTCTAGAGAAATGTTTATTATTTATCAGAAAGGGTCGCTTGGTTTTTGAAAAGCTTTTTCATAAAAATTTGTAGACTTTTTCCAGTGACTCTGTTTCTAAAAATTAATTGACTTTTCTTCTACTATTTAATAAAATTCCCTGAAATCTCCCCAGACTTTTCTCTCTATCCAGGAGTTATAAAATAGTCACTTAAAATTTAAGCGATTATTTTTGTCCGTGTACTATGACCTAAAATTTGTTCCATAAGGTACACATAGATTCACGTTTTGTTTTCATCCAATCATAACGCCTTTGCTCCTCATATAATTGTACAGGCCCTATGCTATCGGTGAGTTCCCCCAGCCCTTGCGCACAGTGCGTTATACCTCACGAATGCATGAGATTGAAGAGTGAGCGTTCGCTGAGCACCCATTCGCTATACATGGCACGTTATACTTCATGTATGCGTGAATGTAAGTAGTGTGCGTTAACACCCGGATACACACATAGATTCGGGACCATAGAGTAGTTTTATATACTCGCGTTATATTTTAATATCCTAATTATGAATAATATAATAAATAGGGTTATAAATTCGGTGGGTTCCTGTCACCACTACGCAGCGCGTCCTCGGGTTGCGGATAGAGGAACGGCCCGTCAGGCTGAACAGCCCCTCAGGTTAGCTGCGAATACAAGAATAAGCAGCCGCGGACAGCCGATAGTAACCAGTCGTGGGTGTGGTGAGCCCAGCCTAAGATGTTGGCCTAGCACTGGTAGAAAACACGATGACCATGGCTTGGGGGGACACACCAATTGCGTTCATACGCAATGGGTGGGACCTGGCAGGCCGAGGTGCAGCGTGTATCCACCTAGAAACACTACCCGAACCAAAACTAAAAATCTTGTAAGGGAAAAATCCTGCTGCCCATTGGACACCGCAGCGATGACACTGCCCGCAAGGGATGTGTGGAATGATTCGCCTGTATAGGGCCAAAGGGGTACTGATGCCAGTATAGGCGCGCTGCCTTGCAGGGGGACGTTAGGATACGAGGATGAAACTGTAATGTGTCTGACGACAAGTTGACATGGTCCTTGTCAGGGTCGGAAAGCTCCCATACTTAGACCTAGGGAGGTATGGGGGTTATCACTCCTGGGACAGTGGACTCACTAACGATCGGAATAGGATCCTAACGTGCGGATTATCTTGAAACTACCATGGCTAACTTGCATAAACAAAAAACTACAGTTAAAGATCTAAGGGTGGGAACTCTAAACATGCGTAGTCTATATACTGGCGGATTTAGCGAACTCATTAAGATAGCGAATGATTACAGAACTGACTTAATAGCACTTCAAGAAACCTGCTGGTCGGGAGATTTCGGGTCAATTTCTAAGGATAACTATACTTTTCACTTCGGGGGAGCTAAGGGGCGCACACTGGGGACCGGTTTTCTTATTAATAAACGAATTTCGCAAGCGGTTGTCGACATGCAATTCATTAACGATCGGTTATCATACATTGTACTGAAGGGTATTTTCAGCAAACAGGTATTAATCAACGTGCACTGCCCCACCGAGGACAAAGACGAAGACACTAAAGATCTCTTTTACGAAACAATCGAGCAGGTTTTTGACAAGTTCTCAACTTTTGACGCAAAAATAGTATTGGGAGATTTCAACGCGAAAATTGGAAAAGAACCGATGTATAGGCCTACAATAGGATCAGAAAGTTTGCATGACGTCAGTAATGATAATGGAACTAGAGTAATAAACTTTGCAGCTTCGAAGAACCTCGTTGTCAAAAGCACATATTTCAAGCATAAAAATATACATAAGGCCACCTGGAGATCACCGGATGGTAACACTCACAATCAGATTGATCACGTTCTAATTGACAGAAGACGTCATACAAACATTCTCGATATAAGATCGTATAGGGGAGCGGATTTAAATTCAGACCATTTTCTCGTGATAATAAAACTAAGATCTAGGCTAGCGATCAGTAAGAAAACAAGCCGCACAGAGCCAGCAGTTCGTTTCAATATAGATAAGTTCAAAACAGCAACAGAAACATTAAATTATCAAGTTGAGATTTCTAATAGCTTTGACGCTCTCCAAGAACAGAGAGACGATAACAATAATTACGAGGAGGACCCGGAAACCCTATGGAGCAATATAAAAAAGGCGGTAAAGACAGCCGCGAAACTTACGATAGGTTTAAAGAAAGTAACAAAAAGCAAACCATGGTATGACGAAGAGTGCAAACTCGGGTTTAAAAAACGTCGGAAGGCCAGACTAAGTAGTTTACAAAATAAGTGCGATCAAACACATAAGAAGTATCTCGAGATTAGTAAAAGTACAAATAGGCTCTATAGATCCAAGAAAAGGGAGTGGGAAAAGAATAAAATACTAGCAATAGAAACGCATAATAAACAGAATAACCCGCGCGAGATGTACAGGGGAATCAATTTTATAAGGAAAGGCTTTCAAAGTAGAACGGAAGTAATGAGGGACGAAAATGGCAACCTAGTAGCCGACGCGACAGAGAGACTGAATTTATGGAAAGAATATTTCGATAAACTATTAAATGTACGCGAAGCCCCCGTTGAAGGTAATCTCGGCGAAATCCACACTGCTGATCTACTAATTGATGATCCTGCTGATATAGAAATAGAAATGGCCATAAAGAAGTTGAAAAATAACAAAGCCGCGGGCATCGACGACCAGCGGCTGAACTGATAAAAAATGGAGGCCCTTGCCTCAAAAGACAAATTTGTAAATTAATACGCACAGTTTGGAAAACAGAACGCATTCCAGAGGAATGGAATGACTCTATTGTTATTCCTATCTTTAAAAAAGGCGATAAAATGAACTGTAACAATTATCGGGGAATTTCACTTGTGTCGTCGTGTTATAAGGTCCTGTCCAATGTAATCTTAGGTAGGCTAACTCCATTCGCCGAGGAAATCATTGGGGATTACCAGTGTGGATTTCGCCGAAACCGATCTACAAGCGATCAAATGTTCACAATTAGACAGCTGCTAGAAAAAAAATGGGAATTTAATGAAGCAGTGCATCAGCTATTCATCGATTTTAAAAAAGCTTACGACTCTATTATACGCGCGCGAATGTACTGGATCCTAGAGTTCTTGGGTGTGCCAAGAAAATTGGTTAGATTTATCGAAATTTGCTTAAGCGGCAGTAGGGGAAGAATACGCGTAAACGGAAGGTTATCTGAAGAGTTTTCGATCCGCGATGGTCTGAAACAGGGCGATGCACTTTCGTGCGTCCTTTTTAACTTAGTTTTAGAATACGTGGTTAGGCAAGTGCAGGCGAATCCGACCGGTGCTACCCTCAATGGGGTGATACAAATTCTTGGATATGCGGATGATCTCGACATACTAGGGGATGATAAAGAAACGGTAGCTAAGAATGCAGAAATCTTGATCACAAAAGCCAAAGATATTGGCTTGGAGGTTAGCGAAACGAAAACGAAATATATGACCGTCGTCAGATCTGAACAAAGTAACCAAGACGGGGATCTAGCAGCCGGAAATATGAAATTCAAAAGGGTTAGCGAGTTTAAATACCTCGGGTCAATTATAACTAGCGAAAATAAGATTAAAACGGAAATCAACGCGCGACTGCACGCTGACAATGGGTGCTACTATGCAGCAAACACACTATTAAAATCGCGATTGCTATCTAGAAACATCAAAGTAAGAATCTACAAAACAATAATAATGCCGGTCGTCATGTACGGGTGTGAAACGTGGGTGCTGACGAAAGGAGAGGAGAATAGGTTTAGAGTTTTTGAGAATAAAGTACTTAGAAAAATCTATGGTCCAAAAAGGGACGAAGAGACCGGCGAATGGAGAAAACTGCATAATGATGAGCTGCATGCTCTCTACGGGTCAGCAAATATTAATAGAGTAATGAAAGCGCGTAAACTAAGATGGGCGGGGCATGTAGCAAGAATGGGAAATGAAAGAACAGTGGCGAAAGTTTTAAGCGGGAAACTGATTGGTAAGAGACCCTTAGGCAGACCGAGAAACAGATGGGAGAAAAATGTAAGGGATGATTTAAAAGAACTAGGACATGATTACTTAAACTGGATGGAGGATGCACAGGATAGAGATGTGTGGCGGTCTCGGGTAGATGAGGCAATGAACTTTCGAGTTCGAACTGCTAATCTATAATAATAATAATAAATATTAATTAAGCGTCACAGCTTGTGACATCTCCCCCTCCTTTTGATCGAGCATGGTCCTCGAAAAGGATCATGGTCGATCCGCGTTTAGAAATTGTTAGATATTTTCAATGAATTTGGGTTTGATTACTGAATTCGGGGAGATATCATTCACCAGGTGAAAAATTTGATTGATCATCCTATGTAGTCCCTACGATAATTTAAACTTGAAGGGAATTTTATATTTTATTCGTAGACATTTATAATCTTAATGAAATATATTAAGAGTTCACATCAAGTATTCACTCTAATTAACTAAAGAAGTAGATTTTTCCATTTTATCAATAATGCGTTATCAATTCATTTCATCAATAATGCATTGTCGGACATACGATTGCCCTTCGTTTAAATGTCTTCAGGAGTTAGTTTCTTAAGCGTAAAATGTTTATTCAAGTATAACGTTTTTTCAGAAAGTTCTTAACAAATTTTACAATTTTTGTTTCATGAAGTTACATTTCGCACTACTAGGATTTAAATTTAATCTTTGTTAATTATGGTTTCGAAACCCCGGGCATAAGTGCTAAAAATTTTCCTACAAAAAAAAAAATTTGAATAACATTTTACAAAAATAAACTTTTTTCGAAAGTAATTTTTCGTTAAAAAAAATTCCATAGCGCTTCTTGAACAAACGAAAATTTTCAAAGTAATTTTCCTTCAAAAATTTTTCATAACATTTTAAAAAAAAAAATTCAAAAATTTTCATTCACAAAATTTTTTATTTTCTACTTATAAAATAACAATGGTTCGTACCCACAGCGATGGTTTCGATTGAATAAACATATAGTTTAGTAGAAGATCTTAAGTAATGAATTATTTAATCTATAAATGAATAAGAAAATAATTAACGCTCAATGTTTATTCGGTGATAAAAAAATTTTATCTTTGCGATATCAACTATTATAGTAACAAAAAAAAACGTAGACAGCACCTTGTAGTTGATACCGTAAAGTATTAAAGCATCTTCCCAAAATGCCGTTGCATTTTGATTTTTGATGTATCGTTATGAAAATGAAGGAAAATCATTATGAACAAAAAGGGAGCATTTGAAAACTACATGTTTCAAGCATACGTTATAACAAACGAAATTCACGGAAACTTTGAGCGCGCCTAGGGCGCGCACCTGTTGAATCTCGCGCTTCGCGCTCGATAATATATTCACCTCGCTCTACGCGCTCGGACACATTTGCCTGACGCTTTAAGCTCGGTTCCTCAGGGTTTTCGTACTTCGTGCGCTCGCTATTTCGCGCTTCGCGGGCTAACACTCTCTTAGTTAGCTTCATCGTTATGACCTGCTTTTGGTTTAATTATGTACGTTTTACATAGAAAGAAAAACTAATTTACTTAAGGTTCTATCGACCTTAAGGAACACATTCTCATCAAGACACTCGCGCTTCGCGCTCAATATTTAGTTTGAAAATGATGTAAACCTTGCGCTCCAAGCTCGATTCTGTTCATCCTTTAATGGATACTCAAAAGTGTGAGCGCGCTCAAGATTTTGAAATTTTATGTCTAAAATTTTCTAATTAAAATTATCATACTCATTCATATATATAGTATGCATGGATTTATATGATCTTTTTTTTTTATCTTTTCTTCTGTTATTTATAATTTGTCTAGATTTCTTGAGATATTTTAAGTATTCATAAGATAATTCTAGGCATAATTATAGTAAGAGTAGCTAAGCATGTCAATTTGACATATTATGTGTCTGAAATTTTCTAATTAAAATTATCATATTCATTCATATATATAGTACGCAAGGATTTACATAATCTTTTTTTTACAACACTATCATGAAAATGGCGTGTTTTCGTACGTATGATCGGTGTGTAATGTGGCGCATTTCAAACGATGCGAATAAAGAACGTACGAAATGAGGAATGCTTACGAAAAGGCCTCTTTTCGTAAGCATTCCACATTTTCACAATAATTGAAAGGAAGATAGTTAGATGAAGACCGAAATAGGTCGATGTTTTCAGCGACAACTGTAGCGCGCTCGTCTCGCGACATACCATGCAGAAATATATACGCTATAAAAACTAATCAGTACTTAAAATATCAAATTTTGTCTTTTCAAACTGATAACATTTTTTTATAAGTAAACTATGAACTTTTATTAGTAATTTGTATTGAAAAAGTAATTTTTCATTTATACAATTTAAATTTTCCCCCAACTTGACTTGAGCAACTACAGCGCACCTAGCGGCGGAGAGGCTACCGGCTTTTATAACCTTATTTCTGAAAGCTGTCACGTGCAAGTTCGGTTGTTGTTATCATAATTTTAACTTATGATTTGGTTTTTTTGAAGACGGGGGGCTTCGCCCCCCGAACCCCCCAGCAGGGGCTTCGACCCCCGCACCACCACCAGGGCTGCACCCTGGACCGCCCCCCCCGGCTTCGATCAGGTAACGTTTTTTTCACGCTTTTCATGATCTTGTTGTAAAAAGTTTCGTGCATGTCTCGTGGTAGGCCCTTTTCTTGACTCGTGCAGTGTTTTTAGACTCGTCTTCGGTTCGGGCACCTTCGGTGCCCTCACCTACGACTCGTCCTAAAAACACTGCACTTGTCACGAAAAGGCCATCGCCTACCACTTGTAATGCAATATACTATTTCATCTTTTCTTCTGTTATTTGTGATTTTTCTGGATTTTATGAGATATTTTGAGTATTCATAAGATAATTCTAGGCATAATTATAGTAAGTGTTACGTCTCGGAGGACAGCCACTTACCTCATCATAAAATTATTAAATATAAACTTACGCTACTTCCTCTTTTTTTTATCCTAAATTTGTAAAAGAATAGTAAACATGGATTTGAGGAATAAGCCAGACGAAAAGTTGAAATAATTGAAATTGAAATATGAAATTATAATTTATTACAATAAACTTTACAAATATGTGTTTTGGAATTTTGTTAAATTGTTTTGTTGTTATTTTTGGTTGATTTCCGCAACATGAAACTTGACGAATTTCTGCCAAACTTCGTCTCAGTGTCCACCCTTTAAAAAAAAGGAAAACACTTTACTGACGAGATTTTGAACAATGTTTAGGAAAAGAAAGAAATAAAGGATAGCAATGTATAAACAAACATACCGAAGATCTTGTTGAGTAGTCGCTTGGAACGTTTAAATAATCCTGTATTCAATAGTTACACTCTTTAGAGGTGCCCAGTCCTTATTTTGATGATGGACTCCTTCGAAGACTTTTAGTGCCTCCGGAAGGATACGGCTTCAGGACTCAGCGTGATTTTCTTTTGTAATAAATACAAAGATGTTTGGAGAAGTTGTTGGGAGGGTTTTCTCACTTTTCGGGGGTCACTGACTCTAATTCGAAAAATTTAAGTAATTGTAGATTTTTTGAGTTCTCATTTTCAAAGTATTTTCACTGATTTTTAGTTTCGAAACAATTAAAGTAGTTTTGAAATTTGAGTTTTCACTTTCAAAGTATCTTCACTGAGTTTTAGTTTCGAGACAATTAAAGTAGTTTTGAATTTTGAGTTTTCACTTTCAAAGTATTTTTACTGATTTTAGTTTTGAGGATTGACCCGCTTTTTATTAAGTCAACTCTTTCGTTTTTATTTGAAATTGAATTTTCAGACGTTCCGGAGAGTTTTTAGCAGCGTTTCGTCGGTAGAAATAAACTTGTTGTTCCGGAGAGTTTTTAGCAGCGTTTCGTCGGTAAAATTAAACTTGTTGTTCCGGAGAGTTTTTGGGCAGCGATTCGTGGACCATTTTTGAGAAGATTTATTGCATTCTAGACCCAGATCCTGGAATAGTGTTTAGGTGGGAGGCCACGCGCCGGTGTTTCCAATGCATTTTCTCGAGGGGTTATCGGCCGCCACATATCATTTTGACGTTTATAGCCTTTTCACCAATTGGGTCAAAATAGATCGGCCTCGCGTGTTCCTTCGTAGGGCTTCCGATCTTTTGATTGGTTGTGACGTCAATGACCGCGAATGCACATTTGTATTATTTCATGTTCTTTAGAATTTGACATAGAATTTTATAATATGATTCACAATATAAATAGTAAATGTTTATAACAATTATAATTGATAATAATAGATCATGATGATTAATAATAAGAGATACATGGTTTAATTTATAAATGATGCACTACTCGGATATACATATAAAGTGTTAAATATATCTATGGTCTGTAAAGTAGGGTGCTTATGGTAATGATAGGTACTGAATATTTATTATAATTGATATTTATAAATAATTATTATTATAAATAAGTGAATATTTTATGTGACGGTCATAGGCCGTGATATTTCAATAATCTATGAGTGTTGTTCAGAGAATATATTCAAAGACTACTTGCTCTTATGGTAATGATAGGTACTGAATATTTATTATAATTGATATTGATAAATGATTATTATTGTAAATAAGTGAATATTATGTTTATATAACGGTCACAGGCCGTGATATTTCAATAATCTATGAGGTTTGTTCAGAGAATATATTCAAAGACTACTTGCTCTTATGGTAATGATATGTTCTGAATATTTATTATAATTGATATTGATAAATGATTATTATTATAAATAAGTAAATATTATGTATATATATAACGGTCACAGGCCGTGACATAAGAATAGATAAGAATGTCAACTTGACATATTTTATGTCTAAAATTTACTAATTATATACATATCTTGCAATGTTTTATATTTCCTCCCCTTTTTATAACTTTTAATTTTTATTTATCTCCTTTTTCCTAGATTGGAAAAACATAGATTAGTTACTACATAAGTATGAGTGAAGGTTGAAGAAATTTGGATTGATAGAGATTATCAGATAAATTGCTTGCTTCTCTCATGTGATCATGGAGATTTTGTAATTCAGCAAGTAAGTGGGTGTGTGGAATTCTATTCTTGATAACTTTTTATGTAGGAGGTGTATCGCGGGGTTTTAAAAAAAACATGAAGAAGTGTGTACTTTTTTGCGAAAGCAGAATTGAATTAAGGAAAGGACACGGGATGCCATAAGTTATTAGTAGCAAAAATTAAGGTTACGTGAAATAGTTTCATGGTTTCAATATAATTGTCAATATTTTCCGAAAGGTAAATTAATTTTTTATTGATTTCTGCAATACTTTTCTTTCCAGTGAACGGTAGAGTAATATTGATTTTACTGAATTTTGCAAATGTTTCTGACAAATGATTTTCTGAAAATGAATATTTTTTTTCTGGCCATTCTAAGTTTCTTTTTCCAACAACTCTTATGGTTTTGACTGCTAATTGGACTTGACTTTGGCCATACAATAAGGATTCTTCAATGGTAGGATTTGCTGACATTTCAGTTGTTTCGTTGAAGATTAATTGTACATTATTTTTAATGTTCAAGATTTTTTTTGTTGTTCTTATTTTCTCTTGGTTTCAATGCAATTATTAGATATTTTTAAATGTTCGCAGTTTTTAATAATTTTTTCAAATTGGGTTCTTAAATGAGACTCAATATATTATGTATGAGAAGAATTGGGCCTCTTCAGAAAAGCTCTTAATTTTTGCTATTGGTTCGAAATAAATTTCGGACGATTAGAAAAAAGTATTGCCGAGGAAAAAGTTTTGGCTAAAATTATTCGTGCCATCCCTGTCAATAATAAATAATACAGTTCTATATTAGTATTTTATTAATAAATTGTTTTGACTCTTTTTGTATGGGATATAGGAATAGATGGTTCTAGTATCTTGAGAATTAGTAGGAAAAGAAAAAAGAATATATACTGAAATATGCTGCATGCATGAGCAACAATTAAATAAGGGTAATACAATTCTAGCGTGTAGATTTGTTCTGATCTCGCAGTGGGCTAGAATTTGTGGTAATTATTCGCGCTTAGAAATCCGCATTGAGAACATTTTTTTTAAGCTTTTCTTTGAATTTGTTGACGTGCTAAGTGTAGGCTGGTTTTCCAAGTTTATTTTATGCGATTTTATTTTTATTTTGGCCGATCGTTTTTTCTTACTACATGATTGAGATTTGTTAAGAGTATTTAGATTCCTTTTTTCAGGGAAGCTACATCCATCTATTTTTGAAGATGAGGGCATACTTAACTCATTGGTGTGGGTCATGGGTTTCACTTTTATTTCTTGGGTGGTGTTATTATCTCTCGAATGATAGGACGAATGGGTTGTTTCGTTTTCATTCAGTGCAGGGGGCTGTGCATCGTCTATTTTTTGTGAATATAGTCCATTGCAAAGTTGGCCTGAAATGTATGATTTTTATGGTTGCTGCCTTTTTCGTTGTGTTTTTGTTTTGTTTTATGTTTTTTTTATGTTATTACTCATTCTCAAAGGGTCGTAATTTGTTATCACTAATAATTTGTGGGAATTCTCCTGTTTCTATTGTAGAATTTATTTTTTCTGGTTTTTGAAGAGTTTCGGATTCGTTTATAACTAGAAGTAAGAATACTTTATCTCCTACTTGAATGTTTTGAACACTATTTGCTTGCAGTTTTGGAATATATGAAACTTTGAGTCTGTTTATATGTACAACCTTTGTCTTATTTTTTATTCGTATTTTAATGTTTCCTTTCCCTAATATTTCTATGACTTCGTGTGGTCCTATATATTGATTAGCGAATTTATGTATTTTTCCGCCTTCTAATAAGAATACGTTGTCTCCTACTTTAAAATTTTGAGGGTTAACTCGTTTATCATAATACCCTTCTGATCTTTCTTTTGCAAATACTAGATTTTTCTTAGCTATGTCGCGCATTTTGTGTAGGCATGTTATTAATTTAGTTAAATAATAGTCGTATGTTTCTAATTTTTCGTGTTCTAAAGGAGGATCGCTTGATGGCAGACGAGCCAATTTTCCGAAAACTAGTTCATATGGTGTACATTTGGTTCCTTCTTGTACGCTCGCATTGTAAGAAAATGTAGCGAGTTCTAACCAGTCATCCCATTCAGCATTTTTGCTTATAAATTGTTTCAAATATTCTCCCAAAACGTGGTGTGATCATTCAATGGATCCATCTGATTGAGGGTGGAAAGTTGTAGTCTTGCACTGCTTGATTCAAAATCGTTTCGCTAATCGTTTCATCAGGTTGCTCAAAAAATCTGTACCCTGATCTGTTAAAACCCCTTTGGGTGATCCAAATATACAAATGAACTTTTTCACAAACGCTTCCGCTATAGAACTTGCTTGGTGGTTAGGAAGAGTTATCGCTAAAGAATATTTCGTAAAATTGTCTTGAATTGTCAGAATATATTCGTTGCATAATTTCGTTAATGGAAGTGGACCAACAATATCCATTGCTATTTTTTCGAATGCAGTTCCTGGGGTGTCTGTGATTATCATGGGATTTTTTGTTTTAACTCGCACTAGTTTTTTAAGTTGACATTGCAAACAAACCTGAATAAACTTTTAAATATCGAATTTCATATTTTCCCAGAAAAATGTCTGACGTATACGGTTACATGTTTTCGTGACTCCTTTGTGACATCCAACTGCAGAAGAATGAGCTTCTTCAATCAATTGGTCACGCTGCTCTTTTGTAGGGTACTGCGTTATACCATGCCAGATTATAATTTTTGTAGAAGAGTCTGCAAATGTCATGTTTAGAGAGGTTAAAATATCATTCCATGATATATGATTAATCTCAGTTTTTTTCGCTATAATAATTGTCCTTAAGTTTAAAATTTTTTCTAATTAATGTAGGGAATCAATTAGGTAGTAGTTTGATTGTTTTGAAGTTTCCGATAAGTTTTCTTTTATTTCAGCTTTAATAGGGAGGGCTACATGATACAGTTGTCCCTTTTTATGTGTATGGCTAATCCTTTTTGTAGGTTCGTAAATATTGGTAATCTTTCTCGTTTAGCTAAGGCTCGTGACCCGTTATCACGAGGGCTCCCATCAGTTGAGATAAAATATGCATAATTATCTTTCCTCATTGGTAACTGGTTGCGACATTCGATTATATTTAGTCCTATAAAAGTTTAGTTTACCCGCGGAGTTTTGGGTGGAGATGGGGCTTCTAGTGACGGTAAATTTTCTTCTTTTTCCGGAACTTTCCATTTTTCAGCATTTTCCATTTCGTGCTCATTTAGTGGCTCTGCTTCTTGATCTATTTCTTCTAGATTTATTTCGAAAGGTTGGTCCTGGAACTTGTTATTTTAAAAATATTTTTCATGATTTTCGTGATGGGAATCATCGAAGCTTTCTTCTTCAGTTGATAGGTACTCGAAATTTGAATTTCCCAGTTCATTTTCGTCCAGGATTGACGGTTTGGGCTTTTTAAATCTTTTTCCTTCTTAGATTGTTCTGTGGGGATATATACAGGATCATAGACATATTCTGGGTCGGAGAAGATTTCATCACCTGAATCTGATTTTGTCATACAATTTTTGCTTCTTTTTCTTTCTTTGTGGTTTTTCATTATTCCCACAATTATTATTCTTTTCTGACCTTCCTCTTTTTTTTCTCACTGGATGAAGTGCTCTTTCTGTATTTGGGACTGGAATCTTCTTTGGCCTATCACGTTTTCTTCCCTCAGGTTTCGAGCTTTCATGAATTTTTTCTTCTTTAGTATTTTGTTTGTCGCTACCTTCTGCTTGGTTTTGCTGGTTTCTGATGTTTGCTTGATTTCCTTCTTCCTTTCCCACTTCCTGACTTTGTTTTCTCAATTTACCTCGTGTTACCATCGCGCTCCAGCTGAGTGTTGGATTCATATTGTTTATGATTTTCGCAGAATTTCTGGTAAAAAAATGTTCATTGTAGTTCATTGATGTTGCATAAGATCTCCAAGGTTGCTTGGAAATGATTTCGTCTCATTCTGAGATTTCATATATTTCATAGGTATCTCTTTATTTTTTGATTTCGTAGATTTGTATTTCATAACATAACCTTTCGTAGCTTTGATTTTTATGTCAGACTTCATAGGTTTCATAGATTTTCTTTCGTTTCCAGACTTAGTAGATTCAGTGGATTTCTTTTCATTCTCAGACTTCTTAGATTCAGTGAATTTCTTTTCATTCTCAGACTTCACAGATTCAATGGATTTCGTTTCATTCTCGAACTTTGTAGATTCAGTAGATTTCGCTTCATTCTCAGACTTCGTAGATTCAGTAGATTTCTTTTCATTCTCAGACTTCGTAGATTCAGTAGATTTCGTTTCATTCTCAGACTTCGCAGATTCAATGGATTTCGTTTCATTCTCGAACTTCGTAGATTCAGTACATTCCGCTCCATTCTCAGACTTCGTAGATTCAGTAGATTTCGTTTCATTCTCAGCC
>CAKNXH010068391.1:0-19354 GCA_932178445.1 Andricus quercusramuli
GATGACGTCTTGAACGACCTGGTGCGCGATCCGGAGCATCCTGATCGCCGACTCACCATTGGTAGTTATTTTGGCTGCAGCCACAATTCAAATTTTTGAAAAGTTCTCGTAGATGACGTCTTGAACGACCTGGTGCACGATCCGGAGCATCCTGATCGTCGACTCACCATTGGTTGTTATTTTGGCTGTTGCCGCAATTTAAATTTTGAAAAAGTTTTCGTAGATGACGTCTTGAACGACCTGGTGCACGATCCTGAGCATCCTGATCGTCGACTCACCCTTGGTATTTAGTTTGGCTGTTGCCGCAATTTAAATTTTGAAAAAGTTCTCGTAGATGACGTCTTGAACGACCTGGTGCACGATCCGGAGCATCCTGATCGCCGACTCACCATTGTTAGTTATTTTGGCTGCTGCCACAATTTAGATTTTTTCAATGTTCTCGTAGATGACGTCTTGAACGACCTGGTGCACGTTCTGATGCACCCGGGTAGTGGACTTACCATTTAGAGATGTGTCAGTTATTGGCAAACTTACATGTTCTTGAAAATACTCATTTGTGTTTAGCGTGTCCTAAGCATGGAAGACGGACACGAGCAAGGCTTTGACCATGCTACCATTCAGCCGTGACCCATGCTTTAGCCAGATATTTCCAAGTGTATTGCCATGCATGACCCATGCTTTAGCCAGATATTTCCAAGTTCATTGCCATGCGTGAGCCATGCAAACTTTTTTCACGCGGGCCTTGGTCACATGTACCGAAATATCGCGCAGTGGGATGAAATCAAAAAACGAGGTTCAAAATAACTTGTAGCTGGCAATTCCTACCCGATTTTAGATTTTTTTTAAAGAAGAATTCAGCATTAAATTTTGAAGAGATATATGTGGCCTGAGTTTCGAATTTTTTTTGTTCAAACTTTTATATTAATGCAAAGAGTGAAAAAAGTCGCAAAAAAAATTATGACATTGTCAAGTTAATTGTTATAAACAAATTAACTTAATAACTAGTCCACATTATGGATTCTTCGTTTACAAAGTAAATTTTTGCGTTGAAATTACTTGCTTTTATCGAAAAAATAATACCCGAAGTAGTAGTATAGCTATGCACGATCCTCGGGGGTCAGGTCCCAAGCGCTTCGATAGCCGCGGGGCTAGCGTGTACGGCACAAAGCTCACGAGTAGGTGTAGGTAGGGTTCGAATCTCAGCGAGTGCGCTTTTTTTTCAAAAATGTGGAATAATTATTGATTAATTAATTATTAATTATTATTATTATTATTAATTAATTATTATAATTACTAATTCATATTATCAATTTATTAATTAATTATTATGAAAATGAATATATAATTTAATATATAAATAAATAAATGAATATATAAATGCAGCAGCAGCTCCTGCTTCCCCACCCTACTGATGGTAACGTTGCTCCCTTTCTGATCGACCGATTGTACAATATTAATATAAACAAGTGCTCACCTACCTCTCTTATCAGCTGATGGTAAAATCTGTTTATCAATTAAATAATTAATAAATAATTAATGATAATAATTAGTAATGATAATAATAATTATTATTAATTAACCAAAAACGCCTTCGACATATTGGGCATTTACCATGTTAAGCCTGAGAGAAAAATGTGCTTCCTCATTTTCATAATAATTAATTAATAATTAATAATAATAATAAGTAATGGTAATAATTAATCAATAAATAATAATGATAATTAATTATCAATTAATCAATAATTATTCAACACTTTTGAAAAAAAATCGCACTCGCTGAGATTCGAACCCTACCTACACCTACTCATAAGCTTTGTGCCGTACACGCTAGCCCCGCGGCTATCGAGGCGCTTGGGACCTGACCCCCGAGGTTCGTGCAGAATCTGCAGTGAAACCGGCTTAGAAGGGGAAGGCCTGCTCTGCGACATTGACTTTGAGATGAGACTAGCATAAATCGATAGAACGTCGAAAAATATTAGACACGTATAGCGGCTTTCTTGTAATTGGGCCCTAGTTTTTTTTTTTAATGTATTTTTTAAAATAGCTATTTTCGTGCTGTACGAGTATCTACCGTGGCGCACGAGTTTTCCCCAACTGGAGTCAGTGGTACAGCGGTAAGGTGGTTAGCTGAGGAGCACGCTGTCGCGCGTTTGAATCTTTTTGGCGAAATTTTTTATTGCTCTTTTTGCTCTTTTTATTAAAAACGTGTTAAATAATTAGTTTATAACCCCTCAGGGTGATTTAATTTTTTCCCTACCTGTTTTTTTAATTTTCTAATTCTCATTATAATAAATATGGTATTTGTTTAATTATATTATTATTATTATTCGTATTTTTTAATTAATTATAATATAGTCCAGAAGTTGTCGACCTGAAAACAAAATTGTTTTTATTCATTTTGAAAATAGTGAAGGTAAAGTGGAAGAAAATTACGCAGGAACTGTTTAGTTTCTTATAATCTATATTATTTCTTGTTTGCATGTTCCAGGATGATATTTGTCATAAAAAACATTTGATTTGAATAATAATGTAATTAAACCAAATTTATTATAAATAAATACCATATTTATTATTATAATGAGAATTGAAAAATTCAAAAAACAGGGAGGAAAAAAATTAAATCACCCTGAGGGGTTATAAAGTAATTATTTAACACGTTTTTAATAAGAAGAGCAAAAAACAGCAAAAAAAAATAGAAAATTCGCCAAAAAGATTCGAACGCGCGACAGCGTGCTCCTCAGCTAACCACCTTACCGCTGTACCACTGACTCCGGTTGGGGAAAACTCGTGCGCCACGGTAGATACTCGTATAGCACGAAAATAGCTATTTTAAAAAATTCATTAAAAAAAAACTAGGGCCCAATTACAAGAAAGCCGCTATACGTGTCTAATATTTTTCGACGTTCTATCGATTTATGCTAGTCTCATCTCAAAGTCAATGTCGCAGAGCAGGCCTTCCCCTTGTTAGCTATACTACTACCCGATCATGAAAATTTGACATCTGATATTTTTCATCAATTTTTTAAACAAATTATATAAAAAAATGCCTAGTGTGGATAATTAAAGGCAGAAAGAAATCGTTTTTTCTCTTATTTTTTCTCAAATTATATCGCCAGTGATGTTTAGTGATGGAAAATTATCATCCGATATTTCTTATTAATTTCATAAACAAATTATATAAACAAATGCCCAATGTGGACATTTAAAGGCCGAAAGAAATCGCTTTTTTTCAAATTTCCTTAAATTATGTCACCAGTGATGTTTAGTGATGGAAAATTATCATCCGATATTTTTTAATAATTTTATAAACAAATGACCAGTATGGCCACAAAAGACTGGAAGAATTCTGATAGTATTCTAGATCCTGAAGCTCCTTATTTCAGATTAAAGACTTAACAATTAAAACTTGACTGCGACTAATCAATGGAATCTTAAGAAATTGACAAAGGATTATTACACACAGCAAGTGTATGCTTATTGTTGTTGTACAAATTCTTATCTTCAACAATTCCTAAGAAAACTACACTACGAAAATTGAGAGAAACAACAATTACCAAACAATTACATCACTGGCTGCATACTTTGAGGCTAGTTGCAAAAACGAATCTTTTCTGCCTTTAAAAATTCACAAAAGGGCATTTGTTTATATAATTTGTTCACAAAATCAATAAAAAATATTGGATGGTAATTTTCCATCTTTAAACCTCACTGGCGACATCATTTAAGGGAAATTAGGGAAAAAAATTCTTTCTGCCTTGAAATATCCACACTAGGAATTTGTTTATATAAATTGTTTATAAAATTAATAAAAAGTATTTAAAGATAATTTTCCAAAATTAAACATCACTGCTGAGGAAAATTATGAGAAAAAAGGATTTCTTTCTGCCTCTAAATGTCCACACTGGGCATTTGTTTATATAATTTGTTTATAAAAATAATACCAAATATCAGATGATGATTTTCAATCATTGAATATCACTGGCGATATAATTTGAGAAAAATTAAGAGCAAAAACGATTTCTTTCTGCCTTTAAATGTCCACACTAGGCATTTGTTTATATAATTTGTTTATGAAAATAATGAAAAATATAGATAGATAATTGCCCATCATTAAACATCACTGCCGATATAGTTTGAGAGAAATTAGGAGAAAAAAAGATTTATTTCTGACTTTAATTGTCCACACTAGGAATTTGTTTATATTATTTGTTTATAAAGTTGATAAAAAATATCAAATGCCAAACTTTTATGATCGGGTATTACTTTTTGATAAACGCGAGTAATGTTAATGCGAAAATTTACTTTGCAAACGAAGAATCCATAGTGTAGACTATTTGTTAGGTTAATTTGTTTATAACAATCAACTTAACAATGTCATTTTTTTTGCTCTCAACTACACCCGCGCATAAAGTCTGGCAATGCTGACTATAGAAAAATTTGTTTAACGAAAATAACAAAAAAACGAAAAAATCGACTTTCTCTTCACTCTTTGCATTAATATAAAAGTTTAAAAAAAAAATTCAAAAATCAGGCAATTTTTCTAACAAAAAAATCAGGAATCGGTTAAGAACTGCCAGCTACAAGTTATTTTGAACCTCGTTTTTTGATTTTATCCCACTGTGTGTCAGTACAAATAGCCGGTTTTTTTCGGTACGAATAGAGGGAGCTGAAAGGTCTATTTGTACTGAAATTTCATTGTGAATTGACGGTTTTTTCGGTACGTGTGCTTACTCCCTTCTCAATGAACTTTTTTAAAATGTTGTTTCTCAATCCTTTTATCTAAATATCTTGCTTCAAATAGGCATACAATTTTTTTTAAATTGTAAAAAATTGTAATAATGGTGTTTTAAACACTTTCTAAACCTCGCAATCTTTTTCTATGCTGCCACGTATTTTTCTGTTATTTAAATAATTAAGAATAATTATATAAGTATATGGGTAATTGCTAAAAGGTGAACCATTTTAAGTCCCGGACAGTTTTTTTAATTTATGAATTTTTTTTTAAATATTTCGACTTCATTTAGAAAATGCAAATAAAGAACTACAATTTGGAAACGAAAAATTGTTGAATAATATCAACGACATATTTTTATGATTCAAGGTTCACAGATATCACTTATATTTAATCAAAAAGGATAACAATCAAGAAAAGCGTTCAATGTTTTAGTTATGAAATTCTTGGAAATCAAGAAAAGCAAGAATCCCAGGATCAAATTTGAATTTCGGATATTAAACTGGAATTTAAGTTTTTACTCACTCTGAATTTAATTTCTCAAATTTCAATATTTTAGAGTAAAGAATTGCGAAAAGCACTTCAAAGTCTGCCCCGATTCAAGAATTAAGTCATTACAATTTAAAAATATTCAACATTGGAATCGAAGTCTAGTTGAAGACTTTTAAATGATCTCGTTGAATTTCATATCATGCAATATAATATGAAGTTTCATTTAACGTTATTAAATAACTCTTTTTATTAAAACTAAGAATTAAAAAACAATCGTGATTAGAAAATAAATCTCCTGTCGTTTACAATACAATTTATTATAATTAATAACATACATATATAACTTCACATCACAAGATGGCTAACAAGTAACAAGCGCTCGCAAGCATACAAACAAACGCACCACGAGCAAAACAGGCAACGTGCGCCGTGCTACGGAAAAACGTCCACTGCGCATTTTACAGTTTTCAGTGACTGGTCAACGGAATTCTCTAAGCCCGTATTCTCAATTCTTCGATTACTCATTTCTTAAGTTCTTTTTCACAAGTTATATAAAAAGTCGTTTACCATCAAATAAAATCTAATACACTCTTTAATATAATTAATAAACTATTTTTTGAATCCCATTTCTTTAGAATTATTTCACTGTCACCTAAACTCTAGAGAAATGTTTATTATTTATCAGAAAGGGTCGCTTGGTTTTTGAAAAGCTTTTTCATAAAAATTTGTAGACTTTTTCCAGTGACTCTGTTTCTAAAAATTAATTGACTTTTCTTCTACTATTTAATAAAATTCCCTGAAATCTCCCCAGACTTTTCTCTCTATCCAGGAGTTATAAAATAGTCACTTAAAATTTAAGCGATTATTTTTGTCCGTGTACTATGACCTAAAATTTGTTCCATAAGGTACACATAGATTCACGTTTTGTTTTCATCCAATCATAACGCCTTTGCTCCTCATATAATTGTACAGGCCCTATGCTATCGGTGAGTTCCCCCAGCCCTTGCGCACAGTGCGTTATACCTCACGAATACATGAGATTGAAGAGTGAGCGTTCGCTGAGCACCCATTCGCTATACATGGCACGTTATACTTCATGTATGCGTGAATGTAAGTAGTGTGCGTTAACACCCGGATACACACATAGATTCGGGACCATAGAGTAGTTTTATATACTCGCGTTATATTTTAATATCCTAATTATGAATAATATAATAAATAGGGTTATAAATTCGGTGGGTTCCTGTCACCACTACGCAGCGCGTCCTCGGGTTGCGGATAGAGGAACGGCCCGTCAGGCTGAACAGCCCCTCAGGTTAGCTGCGAATACAAGAATAAGCAGCCGCGGACAGCCGATAGGAACCAGTCGTGGGTGTGGTGAGCCCAGCCTAAGATGTTGGCCTAGCACTGGTAGAAAACACGATGACCATGGCTTGGGGGGACACACCAATTGCGTTCATACGCAATGGGTGGGACCTGGCAGGCCGAGGTGCAGCGTGTATCCACCTAGAAACACTACCCGAACCAAAACTAAAAATCTTGTAAGGGAAAAATCCTGCTGCCCATTGGACACCGCAGCGATGACACTGCCCGCAAGGGATGTGTGGAATGATTCGCCTGTATAGGGCCAAAGGGGTACTGATGCCAGTATAGGCGCGCTGCCTTGCAGGGGGACGTTAGGATACGAGGATGAAACTGTAATGTGTCTGACGACAAGTTGACATGGTCCTTGTCAGGGTCGGAAAGCTCCCATACTTAGACCTAGGGAGGTATGGGGGTTATCACTCCTGGGACAGTGGACTCACTAACGATCGGAATAGGATCCTAACGTGCGGATTATCTTGAAACTACCATGGCTAACTTGCATAAACAAAAAACTACAGTTAAAGATCTAAGGGTGGGAACTCTAAACATGCGTAGTCTATATACTGGCGGATTTAGCGAACTCATTAAGATAGCGAATGATTACAGAACTGACTTAATAGCACTTCAAGAAACCTGCTGGTCGGGAGATTTCGGGTCAATTTCTAAGGATAACTATACTTTTCACTTCGGGGGAGCTAAGGGGCGCACACTGGGGACCGGTTTTCTTATTAATAAACGAATTTCGCAAGCGGTTGTCGACATGCAATTCATTAACGATCGGTTATCATACATTGTACTGAAGGGTATTTTCAGCAAACAGGTATTAATCAACGTGCACTGCCCCACCGAGGACAAAGACGAAGACACTAAAGATCTCTTTTACGAAACAATCGAGCAGGTTTTTGACAAGTTCTCAACTTTTGACGCAAAAATAGTATTGGGAGATTTCAACGCGAAAATTGGAAAAGAACCGATGTATAGGCCTACAATAGGATCAGAAAGTTTGCATGACGTCAGTAATGATAATGGAACTAGAGTAATAAACTTTGCAGCTTCGAAGAACCTCGTTGTCAAAAGCACATATTTCAAGCATAAAAATATACATAAGGCCACCTGGAGATCACCGGATGGTAACACTCACAATCAGATTGATCACGTTCTAATTGACAGAAGACGTCATACAAACATTCTCGATATAAGATCGTATAGGGGAGCGGATTTAAATTCAGACCATTTTCTCGTGATAATAAAACTAAGATCTAGGCTAGCGATCAGTAAGAAAACAAGCCGCACAGAGCCAGCAGTTCGTTTCAATATAGATAAGTTCAAAACAGCAACAGAAACATTAAATTATCAAGTTGAGATTTCTAATAGCTTTGACGCTCTCCAAGAACAGAGAGACGATAACAATAATTACGAGGAGGACCCGGAAACCCTATGGAGCAATATAAAAAAGGCGGTAAAGACAGCCGCGAAACTTACGATAGGTTTAAAGAAAGTAACAAAAAGCAAACCATGGTATGACGAAGAGTGCAAACTCGGGTTTAAAAAACGTCGGAAGGCCAGACTAAGTAGTTTACAAAATAAGTGCGATCAAACACATAAGAAGTATCTCGAGATTAGTAAAAGTACAAATAGGCTCTATAGATCCAAGAAAAGGGAGTGGGAAAAGAATAAAATACTAGCAATAGAAACGCATAATAAACAGAATAACCCGCGCGAGATGTACAGGGGAATCAATTTTATAAGGAAAGGCTTTCAAAGTAGAACGGAAGTAATGAGGGACGAAAATGGCAACCTAGTAGCCGACGCGACAGAGAGACTGAATTTATGGAAAGAATATTTCGATAAACTATTAAATGTACGCGAAGCCCCCGTTGAAGGTAATCTCGGCGAAATCCACACTGCTGATCTACTAATTGATGATCCTGCTGATATAGAAATAGAAATGGCCATAAAGAAGTTGAAAAATAACAAAGCCGCGGGCATCGACGACCAGCGGCTGAACTGATAAAAAATGGAGGCCCTTGCCTCAAAAGACAAATTTGTAAATTAATACGCACAGTTTGGAAAACAGAACGCATTCCAGAGGAATGGAATGACTCTATTGTTATTCCTATCTTTAAAAAAGGCGATAAAATGAACTGTAACAATTATCGGGGAATTTCACTTGTGTCGTCGTGTTATAAGGTCCTGTCCAATGTAATCTTAGGTAGGCTAACTCCATTCGCCGAGGAAATCATTGGGGATTACCAGTGTGGATTTCGCCGAAACCGATCTACAAGCGATCAAATGTTCACAATTAGACAGCTGCTAGAAAAAAAATGGGAATTTAATGAAGCAGTGCATCAGCTATTCATCGATTTTAAAAAAGCTTACGACTCTATTATACGCGCGCGAATGTACTGGATCCTAGAGTTCTTGGGTGTGCCAAGAAAATTGGTTAGATTTATCGAAATTTGCTTAAGCGGCAGTAGGGGAAGAATACGCGTAAACGGAAGGTTATCTGAAGAGTTTTCGATCCGCGATGGTCTGAAACAGGGCGATGCACTTTCGTGCGTCCTTTTTAACTTAGTTTTAGAATACGTGGTTAGGCAAGTGCAGGCGAATCCGACCGGTGCTACCCTCAATGGGGTAATACAAATTCTTGGATATGCGGATGATCTCGACATACTAGGGGATGATAAAGAAACGGTAGCTAAGAATGCAGAAATCTTGATCACAAAAGCCAAAGATATTGGCTTGGAGGTTAGCGAAACGAAAACGAAATATATGACCGTCGTCAGATCTGAACAAAGTAACCAAGACGGGGATCTAGCAGCCGGAAATATGAAATTCAAAAGGGTTAGCGAGTTTAAATACCTCGGGTCAATTATAACTAGCGAAAATAAGATTAAAACGGAAATCAACGCGCGACTGCACGCTGACAATGGGTGCTACTATGCAGCAAACACACTATTAAAATCGCGATTGCTATCTAGAAACATCAAAGTAAGAATCTACAAAACAATAATAATGCCGGTCGTCATGTACGGGTGTGAAACGTGGGTGCTGACGAAAGGAGAGGAGAATAGGTTTAGAGTTTTTGAGAATAAAGTACTTAGAAAAATCTATGGTCCAAAAAGGGACGAAGAGACCGGCGAATGGAGAAAACTGCATAATGATGAGCTGCATGCTCTCTACGGGTCAGCAAATATTAATAGAGTAATGAAAGCGCGTAAACTAAGATGGGCGGGGCATGTAGCAAGAATGGGAAATGAAAGAACAGTGGCGAAAGTTTTAAGCGGGAAACTGATTGGTAAGAGACCCTTAGGCAGACCGAGAAACAGATGGGAGAAAAATGTAAGGGATGATTTAAAAGAACTAGGACATGATTACTTAAACTGGATGGAGGATGCACAGGATAGAGATGTGTGGCGGTCTCGGGTAGATGAGGCAATGAACTTTCGAGTTCGAACTGCTAATCTATAATAATAATAATAAATATTAATTAAGCGTCACAGCTTGTGACATCTCCCCCTCCTTTTGATCGAGCATGGTCCTCGAAAAGGATCATGGTCGATCCGCGTTTAGAAATTGTTAGATATTTTCAATGAATTTGGGTTTGATTACTGAATTCGGGGAGATATCATTCACCAGGTGAAAAATTTGATTGATCATCCTATGTAGTCCCTACGATAATTTAAACTTGAAGGGAATTTTATATTTTATTCGTAGACATTTATAATCTTAATGAAATATATTAAGAGTTCACATCAAGTATTCACTCTAATTAACTAAAGAAGTAGATTTTTCCATTTTATCAATAATGCGTTATCAATTCATTTCATCAATAATGCATTGTCGGACATACGATTGCCCTTCGTTTAAATGTCTTCAGGAGTTAGTTTCTTAAGCGTAAAATGTTTATTCAAGTATAACGTTTTTTCAGAAAGTTCTTAACAAATTTTACAATTTTTGTTTCATGAAGTTACATTTCGCACTACTAGGATTTAAATTTAATCTTTGTTAATTATGGTTTCGAAACCCCGGGCATAAGTGCTAAAAATTTTCCTACAAAAAAAAAAAATTTGAATAACATTTTACAAAAATAAACTTTTTTCGAAAGTAATTTTTCGTTAAAAAAAATTCCATAGCGCTTCTTGAACAAACGAAAATTTTCAAAGTAATTTTCCTTCAAAAATTTTTCATAACATTTTAAAAAAAAAAATTCAAAAATTTTCATTCACAAAATTTTTTATTTTCTACTTATAAAATAACAATGGTTCGTACCCACAGCGATGGTTTCGATTGAATAAACATATAGTTTAGTAGAAGATCTTAAGTAATGAATTATTTAATCTATAAATGAATAAGAAAATAATTAACGCTCAATGTTTATTCGGTGATAAAAAAATTTTATCTTTGCGATATCAACTATTATAGTAACAAAAAAAAACGTAGACAGCACCTTGTAGTTGATACCGTAAAGTATTAAAGCATCTTCCCAAAATGCCGTTGCATTTTGATTTTTGATGTATCGTTATGAAAATGAAGGAAAATCATTATGAACAAAAAGGGAGCATTTGAAAACTACATGTTTCAAGCATACGTTATAACAAACGAAATTCACGGAAACTTTGAGCGCGCCTAGGGCGCGCACCTGTTGAATCTCGCGCTTCGCGCTCGATAATATATTCACCTCGCTCTACGCGCTCGGACACATTTGCCTGACGCTTTAAGCTCGGTTCCTCAGGGTTTTCGTACTTCGTGCGCTCGCTATTTCGCGCTTCGCGGGCTAACACTCTCTTAGTTAGCTTCATCGTTATGACCTGCTTTTGGTTTAATTATGTACGTTTTACATAGAAAGAAAAACTAATTTACTTAAGGTTCTATCGACCTTAAGGAACACATTCTCATCAAGACACTCGCGCTTCGCGCTCAATATTTAGTTTGAAAATGATGTAAACCTTGCGCTCCAAGCTCGATTCTGTTCATCCTTTAATGGATACTCAAAAGTGTGAGCGCGCTCAAGATTTTGAAATTTTATGTCTAAAATTTTCTAATTAAAATTATCATACTCATTCATATATATAGTATGCATGGATTTATATGATCTTTTTTTTTTATCTTTTCTTCTGTTATTTATAATTTGTCTAGATTTCTTGAGATATTTTAAGTATTCATAAGATAATTCTAGGCATAATTATAGTAAGAGTAGCTAAGCATGTCAATTTGACATATTATGTGTCTGAAATTTTCTAATTAAAATTATCATATTCATTCATATATATAGTACGCAAGGATTTACATAATCTTTTTTTTACAACACTATCATGAAAATGGCGTGTTTTCGTACGTATGATCGGTGTGTAATGTGGCGCATTTCAAACGATGCGAATAAAGAACGTACGAAATGAGGAATGCTTACGAAAAGGCCTCTTTTCGTAAGCATTCCACATTTTCACAATAATTGAAAGGAAGATAGTTAGATGAAGACCGAAATAGGTCGATGTTTTCAGCGACAACTGTAGCGCGCTCGTCTCGCGACATACCATGCAGAAATATATACGCTATAAAAACTAATCAGTACTTAAAATATCAAATTTTGTCTTTTCAAACTGATAACATTTTTTTATAAGTAAACTATGAACTTTTATTAGTAATTTGTATTGAAAAAGTAATTTTTCATTTATACAATTTAAATTTTCCCCCAACTTGACTTGAGCAACTACAGCGCACCTAGCGGCGGAGAGGCTACCGGCTTTTATAACCTTATTTCTGAAAGCTGTCACGTGCAAGTTCGGTTGTTGTTATCATAATTTTAACTTATGATTTGGTTTTTTTGAAGACGGGGGGCTTCGCCCCCCGAACCCCCCAGCAGGGGCTTCGACCCCCGCACCACCACCAGGGCTGCACCCTGGACCGCCCCCCCCGGCTTCGATCAGGTAACGTTTTTTTCACGCTTTTCATGATCTTGTTGTAAAAAGTTTCGTGCATGTCTCGTGGTAGGCCCTTTTCTTGACTCGTGCAGTGTTTTTAGACTCGTCTTCGGTTCGGGCACCTTCGGTGCCCTCACCTACGACTCGTCCTAAAAACACTGCACTTGTCACGAAAAGGCCATCGCCTACCACTTGTAATGCAATATACTATTTCATCTTTTCTTCTGTTATTTGTGATTTTTCTGGATTTTATGAGATATTTTGAGTATTCATAAGATAATTCTAGGCATAATTATAGTAAGTGTTACGTCTCGGAGGACAGCCACTTACCTCATCATAAAATTATTAAATATAAACTTACGCTACTTCCTCTTTTTTTTATCCTAAATTTGTAAAAGAATAGTAAACATGGATTTGAGGAATAAGCCAGACGAAAAGTTGAAATAATTGAAATTGAAATATGAAATTATAATTTATTACAATAAACTTTACAAATATGTGTTTTGGAATTTTGTTAAATTGTTTTGTTGTTATTTTTGGTTGATTTCCGCAACATGAAACTTGACGAATTTCTGCCAAACTTCGTCTCAGTGTCCACCCTTTAAAAAAAAGGAAAACACTTTACTGACGAGATTTTGAACAATGTTTAGGAAAAGAAAGAAATAAAGGATAGCAATGTATAAACAAACATACCGAAGATCTTGTTGAGTAGTCGCTTGGAACGTTTAAATAATCCTGTATTCAATAGTTACACTCTTTAGAGGTGCCCAGTCCTTATTTTGATGATGGACTCCTTCGAAGACTTTTAGTGCCTCCGGAAGGATACGGCTTCAGGACTCAGCGTGATTTTCTTTTGTAATAAATACAAAGATGTTTGGAGAAGTTGTTGGGAGGGTTTTCTCACTTTTCGGGGGTCACTGACTCTAATTCGAAAAATTTAAGTAATTGTAGATTTTTTGAGTTCTCATTTTCAAAGTATTTTCACTGATTTTTAGTTTCGAAACAATTAAAGTAGTTTTGAAATTTGAGTTTTCACTTTCAAAGTATCTTCACTGAGTTTTAGTTTCGAGACAATTAAAGTAGTTTTGAATTTTGAGTTTTCACTTTCAAAGTATTTTTACTGATTTTAGTTTTGAGGATTGACCCGCTTTTTATTAAGTCAACTCTTTCGTTTTTATTTGAAATTGAATTTTCAGACGTTCCGGAGAGTTTTTAGCAGCGTTTCGTCGGTAGAAATAAACTTGTTGTTCCGGAGAGTTTTTAGCAGCGTTTCGTCGGTAAAATTAAACTTGTTGTTCCGGAGAGTTTTTGGGCAGCGATTCGTGGACCATTTTTGAGAAGATTTATTGCATTCTAGACCCAGATCCTGGAATAGTGTTTAGGTGGGAGGCCACGCGCCGGTGTTTCCAATGCATTTTCTCGAGGGGTTATCGGCCGCCACATATCATTTTGACGTTTATAGCCTTTTCACCAATTGGGTCAAAATAGATCGGCCTCGCGTGTTCCTTCGTGGGGCTTCCGATCTTTTGATTGGTTGTGACGTCAATGACCGCGAATGCACATTTGTATTATTTCATGTTCTTTAGAATTTGACATAGAATTTTATAATATGATTCACAATATAAATAGTAAATGTTTATAACAATTATAATTGATAATAATAGATCATGATGATTAATAATAAGAGATACATGGTTTAATTTATAAATGATGCACTACTCGGATATACATATAAAGTGTTAAATATATCTATGGTCTGTAAAGTAGGGTGCTTATGGTAATGATAGGTACTGAATATTTATTATAATTGATATTTATAAATAATTATTATTATAAATAAGTGAATATTTTATGTGACGGTCATAGGCCGTGATATTTCAATAATCTATGAGTGTTGTTCAGAGAATATATTCAAAGACTACTTGCTCTTATGGTAATGATAGGTACTGAATATTTATTATAATTGATATTGATAAATGATTATTATTGTAAATAAGTGAATATTATGTTTATATAACGGTCACAGGCCGTGATATTTCAATAATCTATGAGGTTTGTTCAGAGAATATATTCAAAGACTACTTGCTCTTATGGTAATGATATGTTCTGAATATTTATTATAATTGATATTGATAAATGATTATTATTATAAATAAGTAAATATTATGTATATATATAACGGTCACAGGCCGTGACATAAGAATAGATAAGAATGTCAACTTGACATATTTTATGTCTAAAATTTACTAATTATATACATATCTTGCAATGTTTTATATTTCCTCCCCTTTTTATAACTTTTAATTTTTATTTATCTCCTTTTTCCTAGATTGGAAAAACATAGATTAGTTACTACATAAGTATGAGTGAAGGTTGAAGAAATTTGGATTGATAGAGATTATCAGATAAATTGCTTGCTTCTCTCATGTGATCATGGAGATTTTGTAATTCAGCAAGTAAGTGGGTGTGTGGAATTCTATTCTTGATAACTTTTTATGTAGGAGGTGTATCGCGGGGTTTTAAAAAAAACATGAAGAAGTGTGTACTTTTTTGCGAAAGCAGAATTGAATTAAGGAAAGGACACGGGATGCCATAAGTTATTAGTAGCAAAAATTAAGGTTACGTGAAATAGTTTCATGGTTTCAATATAATTGTCAATATTTTCCGAAAGGTAAATTAATTTTTTATTGATTTCTGCAATACTTTTCTTTCCAGTGAACGGTAGAGTAATATTGATTTTACTGAATTTTGCAAATGTTTCTGACAAATGATTTTCTGAAAATGAATATTTTTTTTCTGGCCATTCTAAGTTTCTTTTTCCAACAACTCTTATGGTTTTGACTGCTAATTGGACTTGACTTTGGCCATACAATAAGGATTCTTCAATGGTAGGATTTGCTGACATTTCAGTTGTTTCGTTGAAGATTAATTGTACATTATTTTTAATGTTCAAGATTTTTTTTGTTGTTCTTATTTTCTCTTGGTTTCAATGCAATTATTAGATATTTTTAAATGTTCGCAGTTTTTAATAATTTTTTCAAATTGGGTTCTTAAATGAGACTCAATATATTATGTATGAGAAGAATTGGGCCTCTTCAGAAAAGCTCTTAATTTTTGCTATTGGTTCGAAATAAATTTCGGACGATTAGAAAAAAGTATTGCCGAGGAAAAAGTTTTGGCTAAAATTATTCGTGCCATCCCTGTCAATAATAAATAATACAGTTCTATATTAGTATTTTATTAATAAATTGTTTTGACTCTTTTTGTATGGGATATAGGAATAGATGGTTCTAGTATCTTGAGAATTAGTAGGAAAAGAAAAAAGAATATATACTGAAATATGCTGCATGCATGAGCAACAATTAAATAAGGGTAATACAATTCTAGCGTGTAGATTTGTTCTGATCTCGCAGTGGGCTAGAATTTGTGGTAATTATTCGCGCTTAGAAATCCGCATTGAGAACATTTTTTTTAAGCTTTTCTTTGAATTTGTTGACGTGCTAAGTGTAGGCTGGTTTTCCAAGTTTATTTTATGCGATTTTATTTTTATTTTGGCCGATCGTTTTTTCTTACTACATGATTGAGATTTGTTAAGAGTATTTAGATTCCTTTTTTCAGGGAAGCTACATCCATCTATTTTTGAAGATGAGGGCATACTTAACTCATTGGTGTGGGTCATGGGTTTCACTTTTATTTCTTGGGTGGTGTTATTATCTCTCGAATGATAGGACGAATGGGTTGTTTCGTTTTCATTCAGTGCAGGGGGCTGTGCATCGTCTATTTTTTGTGAATATAGTCCATTGCAAAGTTGGCCTGAAATGTATGATTTTTATGGTTGCTGCCTTTTTCGTTGTGTTTTTGTTTTGTTTTATGTTTTTTTTATGTTATTACTCATTCTCAAAGGGTCGTAATTTGTTATCACTAATAATTTGTGGGAATTCTCCTGTTTCTATTGTAGAATTTATTTTTTCTGGTTTTTGAAGAGTTTCGGATTCGTTTATAACTAGAAGTAAGAATACTTTATCTCCTACTTGAATGTTTTGAACACTATTTGCTTGCAGTTTTGGAATATATGAAACTTTGAGTCTGTTTATATGTACAACCTTTGTCTTATTTTTTATTCGTATTTTAATGTTTCCTTTCCCTAATATTTCTATGACTTCGTGTGGTCCTATATATTGATTAGCGAATTTATGTATTTTTCCGCCTTCTAATAAGAATACGTTGTCTCCTACTTTAAAATTTTGAGGGTTAACTCGTTTATCATAATACCCTTCTGATCTTTCTTTTGCAAATACTAGATTTTTCTTAGCTATGTCGCGCATTTTGTGTAGGCATGTTATTAATTTAGTTAAATAATAGTCGTATGTTTCTAATTTTTCGTGTTCTAAAGGAGGATCGCTTGATGGCAGACGAGCCAATTTTCCGAAAACTAGTTCATATGGTGTACATTTGGTTCCTTCTTGTACGCTCGCATTGTAAGAAAATGTAGCGAGTTCTAACCAGTCATCCCATTCAGCATTTTTGCTTATAAATTGTTTCAAATATTCTCCCAAAACGTGGTGTGATCATTCAATGGATCCATCTGATTGAGGGTGGAAAGTTGTAGTCTTGCACTGCTTGATTCAAAATCGTTTCGCTAATCGTTTCATCAGGTTGCTCAAAAAATCTGTACCCTGATCTGTTAAAACCCCTTTGGGTGATCCAAATATACAAATGAACTTTTTCACAAACGCTTCCGCTATAGAACTTGCTTGGTGGTTAGGAAGAGTTATCGCTAAAGAATATTTCGTAAAATTGTCTTGAATTGTCAGAATATATTCGTTGCATAATTTCGTTAATGGAAGTGGACCAACAATATCCATTGCTATTTTTTCGAATGCAGTTCCTGGGGTGTCTGTGATTATCATGGGATTTTTTGTTTTAACTCGCACTAGTTTTTTAAGTTGACATTGCAAACAAACCTGAATAAACTTTTAAATATCGAATTTCATATTTTCCCAGAAAAATGTCTGACGTATACGGTTACATGTTTTCGTGACTCCTTTGTGACATCCAACTGCAGAAGAATGAGCTTCTTCAATCAATTGGTCACGCTGCTCTTTTGTAGGGTACTGCGTTATACCATGCCAGATTATAATTTTTGTAGAAGAGTCTGCAAATGTCATGTTTAGAGAGGTTAAAATATCATTCCATGATATATGATTAATCTCAGTTTTTTTCGCTATACTAATTGTCCTTAAGTTTAAAATTTTTTCTAATTAATGTAGGGAATCAATTAGGTAGTAGTTTGATTGTTTTGAAGTTTCCGATAAGTTTTCTTTTATTTCAGCTTTAATAGGGAGGGCTACATGATACAGTTGTCCCTTTTTATGTGTATGGCTAATCCTTTTTGTAGGTTCGTAAATATTGGTAATCTTTCTCGTTTAGCTAAGGCTCGTGACCCGTTATCACGAGGGCTCCCATCAGTTGAGATAAAATATGCATAATTATCTTTCCTCATTGGTAACTGGTTGCGACATTCGATTATATTTAGTCCTATAAAAGTTTAGTTTACCCGCGGAGTTTTGGGTGGAGATGGGGCTTCTAGTGACGGTAAATTTTCTTCTTTTTCCGGAACTTTCCATTTTTCAGCATTTTCCATTTCGTGCTCATTTAGTGGCTCTGCTTCTTGATCTATTTCTTCTAGATTTATTTCGAAAGGTTGGTCCTGGAACTTGTTATTTTAAAAATATTTTTCATGATTTTCGTGATGGGAATCATCGAAGCTTTCTTCTTCAGTTGATAGGTACTCGAAATTTGAATTTCCCAGTTCATTTTCGTCCAGGATTGACGGTTTGGGCTTTTTAAATCTTTTTCCTTCTTAGATTGTTCTGTGGGGATATATACAGGATCATAGACATATTCTGGGTCGGAGAAGATTTCATCACCTGAATCTGATTTTGTCATACAATTTTTGCTTCTTTTTCTTTCTTTGTGGTTTTTCATTATTCCCACAATTATTATTCTTTTCTGACCTTCCTCTTTTTTTTCTCACTGGATGAAGTGCTCTTTCTGTATTTGGGACTGGAATCTTCTTTGGCCTATCACGTTTTCTTCCCTCAGGTTTCGAGCTTTCATGAATTTTTTCTTCTTTAGTATTTTGTTTGTCGCTACCTTCTGCTTGGTTTTGCTGGTTTCTGATGTTTGCTTGATTTCCTTCTTCCTTTCCCACTTCCTGACTTTGTTTTCTCAATTTACCTCGTGTTACCATCGCGCTCCAGCTGAGTGTTGGATTCATATTGTTTATGATTTTCGCAGAATTTCTGGTAAAAAAATGTTCATTGTAGTTCATTGATGTTGCATAAGATCTCCAAGGTTGCTTGGAAATGATTTCGTCTCATTCTGAGATTTCATATATTTCATAGGTATCTCTTTATTTTTTGATTTCGTAGATTTGTATTTCATAACATAACCTTTCGTAGCTTTGATTTTTATGTCAGACTTCATAGGTTTCATAGATTTTCTTTCGTTTCCAGACTTAGTAGATTCAGTGGATTTCTTTTCATTCTCAGACTTCTTAGATTCAGTGAATTTCTTTTCATTCTCAGACTTCACAGATTCAATGGATTTCGTTTCATTCTCGAACTTTGTAGATTCAGTAGATTTCGCTTCATTCTCAGACTTCGTAGATTCAGTAGATTTCTTTTCATTCTCAGACTTCGTAGATTCAGTAGATTTCGTTTCATTCTCAGACTTCGCAGATTCAATGGATTTCGTTTCATTCTCGAACTTCGTAGATTCAGTACATTCCGCTCCATTCTCAGACTTCGTAGATTCAGTAGATTTCGTTTCATTCTCAGCC